>WURT03133979.1:0-11418 GCA_009936505.3 Holothuria glaberrima | reverse complement strand
TCTATCCCAATATATTTATGCCCTTTAATGATTAATCTCTCATTTTCTGCCTTTTCTGTTTGAGTCCAATTTTACCCGTATATTATGATTTCATGCCACTTTGAGAAACGTGCGATTTAATCTGCATCATCAAAATGGTAAGTTGTTTTTGAAATGATCGTGACATTAAGTACTCTCAGTTTCTCTTTGTAAAACATTAGGGTTACCGAAACATCTGGTTTAAGACTAACTTAACATAAATATTTCTTTTGAAAATTTTAGATTGAAAACAGACTGAAATAATATGCACATGAGTGCAAATATTGTACCTTTGTTTCTTGTTTTTGACATGGTTAAAGCAATTTATATTACTGCTGAACTGGTCGTTTTCTAGTATTCTTCACGCAGCAACTTGCATCTTAATATCCACCATGACAACCATTGAGAACCTAGGCATACCTGATGTTATATTAAGTGAAGTCAGTTCTGGGCAGAAATGCCGTCGGGAGTTGTCCTTCTGTCTATTTCTGCAAAGTGGAATATATTCTTTGAAACACAGTACTTGTATGTGAAATGTCAATAGATTGTGGGCAATGAATTTTTGAAATATATACAAATCAATGTATAATCCTTTTACGAAACCTTTAAACTTTAATCACAATCACAGACATTTGTACATTGTAAGTATGGATATTATCAGGTAATTTCTCCATACTTTCAGGATGTTGTTTGAAATCCCTATAATTTGATTCTGGTGACCTCATTCTGTCTTGCCTCTACCAAAACAATCCCATCGTAGACTCTACCATCTGCTGAGAAAAACAAAATTTGAACATGGTTGTCACGGTGGAGAACTGTCCTTTTTGACTTATTATAGGTAAATCACTGGTGGTAATATCGTACAGATTTATTTTCTTGTCTTTGCTCACATTCTCTTTTTCAGTAAGCCTTATGCATGTATCACGTCCCCTCGTTTGGAGGTAAGCACGTATGCTTACAACTTACACCAACAAATGCAGGCAGCCGATTTGTTGACCGGTGGAATATCCGCGTATCTCTTTAACAAGCGCGTGCAAAGACTATGTTGTGTGTGCAGAGTGTTTCACTGATTTTTCCAATGACATCACGTGAAGTTAATGCATATAGGTATATCCATAGGGAAATTACGACACGTGTGATAAAGTGTCGATCCCGATTTCAAATTGAAGAACTGATTCCAAGAGTTGAAATTGTCATGATAATTAATCACGTTAAATTTAAGTACTGTCGATCCTGTTTTAACATTGTCACATTGGTTTCAAGAGTTTAAAAGTAGCATGGTATTTATAATTAACTACTTTTAGTAACTTTTTTAACTCAGCAGCATAGGAACTTAAGAAATGGATGGGTTGTGAGGGGATGCACTGGAATGGAAGTACTGGATTGCATCTCCATTGCCTAGGGAATTATCCAAATTCTTAGATAGCTTCTATGGTCATTATAAACATTGGTCATTCGATGGCAACCAGAGGCCCCAATGAATTTAATGCTTATTACCCTCAAGGAAGACAGATTCAACCACAAAAATCCCAAGCTTACTTAACTCCCCCCCCCCCCCAATTTTTCTTCAGTCAAAAAAATTTATGTAGGGTTCGCAAATTCATGGTTTATCTAACAACTTGTCAGCTTTGCAGAGTTAGGGTAAGGTTAGCATAGGGAAGAGTTTTGATGGCCAAAGATAAGGTTAAAAGCCATTCAATCATCCATCTCTGGGAATAAAAAAATGTGGATCTGTGGATTAGCTGTTCTTTCACTAGATTGTACTTCCATGGTTCTTGTAGTTAGTCACTTATCAGTATGAACAGCACAGATCCTTAAAGTAGGGAGCACATACAGTTTATCTTTTCCCTCTGGGAAAAAGTTTTGCCTTTCCCTTTAGGAAGTACTGTAGATGACCCGGCCCCCTTTCTGTTACTTGTCTGGCTACAGACCTGGTACAGTCAACACATGGTTGGAACATATATAGCTGTTGAATGATTGAAATGTTGGAACATGTTTTCTTCAGTAAAAATACGGTTATGGACTATCCACTTGAAGAGCACGGTGAGTAGCTAGGCTGCTTTACAACTTTCCTTACAAAGGCTTAATGTTGCAGAGAATACAATGGGACCAGCT
Organism: Holothuria glaberrima; assembly: GCA_009936505.3. Lineage (NCBI taxonomy): Eukaryota > Metazoa > Echinodermata > Holothuroidea > Aspidochirotida > Holothuriidae > Holothuria > Holothuria glaberrima. The sequence goes on along the minus strand of WURT03133979.1, from coordinate 9,285 downwards.
TCTATAGGCATGTACTTAGTACAGCTAAAGTATTTTTGTAAGTGCATGAGTACATTACTCTACGTGTACACTTGTAGAGAATGTATGCTAGTCACTAACGTACTGGCTATATATATATATATACAGATATATTTGTTAAAAGATTTGTTAATTTTGTCTTGCAGGGTTAACTTGAGAGCAACTATATAACATCTTTGTAATATTACAGTACACTGAACGAAACCAACTTTGGGCTGAACTGGACCTCGAGACGGTAATCAACCAAGTTACATGTACCAGGGCCAACTGTTAGTTGTGAACATGATACACTTTGCTATAGTTGAGACTGATCAAATACAGTATGACTTATCCACTTACATAATACTTACAAACTGAACCACCAAGTGTGATTTCTAAACACCAACTACAGTATTCAAACGTTGTTTGGTCCTCCTTAAAGATATGTACATTTTGGCATTAACAGTTGTGGTTATCCTGCTCAGTAGTAATAATTTTACAGTACAACGGCATTTGCATATTTTGGAAAAGTAGCATTGTTTTGTAAAAAAAAGAACAATTGGTTGACTTAGTCTGGATGTTCTGAAATAGTTTAAGCATTAATTTAATTTCTACTCAGCAGCTTAAACTAACTGCTAAACACTTGCAAGGATATATTGGAATGGATAAATTTGAGCTAGCCCAGGTAATAAGGCGGCTTCACTTGAAGAAACTGTTGGGCATATCTAATTTTGGCTCTTCCGTGCCCTTGGATTTGGCCTTGAAGCAAGAATGTTAAACGGATGGTATGTATGATGGATGTGCCTGTAGCGTGAGAAGCATTGCTATACCATCATCAGGGGAACATATTTAATGGAGATCACAATAACTTGTGATGGAGAACTGTTGCCAACAATGTCTCGGAAAAAGGCCAAATTACTGCACCATGCTAACCTCACAGTACTCACAACTAAAAGCACCGTGCAGACATCTTCTGAATCAGCCAACTGTCTGTTTGGTATGTCAGGATGAAGCAAACCAATGAGCTACCCATTAATACCATCACCTATAAAAGTCTGGTATATGCAACTTGGTACTGTACAGAATATCAGCAAATTTGGTAGGAGATAAAAAGAAACCATTTCTAAATACCAGCTTCCAAAGTGTGCACTGGACATAGTAAACACACTGTGACTTCAGTAATGAAGTAAATAAAGGGCCTTATTGGTCACATTCTGAACTCGTTTGAAAAGTGGTTTCAACTTTTCATTTACATCCCCTGTCACAAGGCTAAAATAGTGATAAGAGAACTAAAATCATTGCAAAACCATACTTCTAGACGCAAAGCCAAATTTGCAGTCAGTGGGTAATTAAAAATCAAGTTAGGGGCTTGAAGGATGAGAAGAGAAAATGATTGCTTTATCGCAGCGCTTTATACAACAGATTCCTGTGTACTCAGATAAGGTTCTCAAATATCATTTAAAATATACTGGAGATTTGCAAGCAAAAATATGCTCCAAAATGCCGAAGCTTTGTATTTAATATACTATATTAGATTATGAAATATAATTTCGAGACCTCAATTATGCACGACCCACAGCACACGTCTTTTTTGACGTTTCATTACACATAAAAGAAAGGGTGTTTTTTCAGTCCTTCAAGACCCATCAGATTTGGGATTTTTGTGAAGTCATGTGGGTTAAACTCCTACCCTATCCAAGGATTGCCACGTACTTCAGGCCATCACTAAATTTGGCCCCTATCTAAAGCTACAGTGAAACATGTACCGTAATTATTGTCACTAATCAATTCTGGGTCGAAACTGGACACATGCAGGAAGACTCAAGAAACTTCCTCAACGACACACATCACAGCGGTCCAAGAATGACCCGACGCAAAATCTTTCACCCGAGGGACACATGCACTATCAAGAGGTGTCCAATGTTGAAAGTAGGTTCCCCAATGGAATAAACTACCATAAAGTTACAGTGTATTAATTAAAGTACTATACGACTGTACTTCAGTAAAACATGTTAAAACCAGAATGTAAAAATAAATTGAGGTTTCGATGAACTCACTTTGATAGACTTAAGCTTCATCCAGAACTACAAAAGGTTCGGTCAATACTTTGGACCAAAAATAATAGTCTTTCCTTTTGATGCAATTCATCCTCATGGCGAATATAAAGATTATTCATGATTCTTATCTTGAGACAATTTTTGCAAGGTTTTCAGAGTTTAACCTCTAGCGACCTCAGATGACCTTTGACTCCCACCAAATCAATAGCGATCTTCATCTTAATATAATACATCTTCATACCAAGTATGACTACAGTAGTTTTAATGCTTCCTAACTGGAGATATCATGTTAAAACGTTCTTCAGAGGTTTACCTCCCCTGATGACCTTAGACGCCTACCAAAAACAATATGGTCCTTTTTCCTTAATGCAATGCATCCACATTGCAAACATGAAGATTGTCCATGCTTAACATCTTGACATATTGTATAAACTAGGTTTTCAGAGTTTGACCTCTGATGACCTTTGACCTCAAACGCAACACAGGGACCTGTCTTTTAATATGATACATCGATATACAAAGTATGATTACTGTCAGAGTTAATCACTCTAAGATATCGTCGTGACAATAGTTTTAGTTTGATTGACTTATGTTGATCTCAGATGACCTTTGACCCAACCAAAATCAACAGGGATTGCTCCTATCTGGAGATATCGTGTTATCAAGGTTTTCAGAGTTTGACCTCCAATGACCTCTGGTGACGTTCAACCTCCAATAAAAACGATAGTCTTTGCTCTTGATGCAATGCATCCACTTATTAAGTTTGGAGATTATCCATGCTTCATATCGTGAGATATTGTGTTAAAAAGGTTTTCAGAGTTTGACCTCTGGTGACCCCAGATGACCTTGACCTTCACCAAAAACAATCAAGATCTTTTTATTAATATGTGGCACCCATATACCAAGGATGAGAACTCTTCGAGTTTCCCCCCTGGGAGATATCGTGTTATCGAGCTAAGCGTCTCAAACACACACATACATGTATACACATACACACACGTCATTATGACTGCAAAGTTTTCTCTCTCATCGAATCGCAAACTATATATTTTAACTGCATGAGCACTGTGACGTTCTGTCTAAGGCTTTGTCACTTCTCCACCCCTCCCCCTCCCCTTCAAAATTGTAATTTGGGATTCGTTATGTTTAAACCAGATAGGAATCACGACTATGGTAATTATGTATCAAGAAAAGTTGAGTTCCAAAATTCATTTCTGCTTTAAAAACGTTGCATAATGTTGGAATGGTAATTCTTAACTAATCTGGGTATTAGAGACACTTTGTGGTTACTTTTGAATTTGTACATAAAGCTGGTTTCATGCCGCAAACTAAGAAAAACAAATAAATTCTCTTTGAACTAAAAAAAATCAAAATTATCCTACAAGCTGAGAAGAAATAAAATCAAACTTGTAATAAAAAATTATTCTTTTTAGCAGAAATTTGTTTTAAAAATACATACATACCGATACAATAGTTGTCTGCTGTTGTATTACAAAAAGGTCTGCAAGAGTAATTGATACTGTCTAGCATTTTATCAACAAGTGCAAATATACATAGTTATTTGAATCTGCTAAGTAAACTCTCTGTGACAACTGCAAGGCTTGATGACTTAGATGTCAGCTTCCGTAGCGCACTCTTGAAAAGACAGAGTTAGTTTAAAAAAATACAGTTGCAATTACATAGTCTCTACTTCCAGTCGTTTTCATTGTGCTGTTTTTGAAATGATGATTTGCATACTGTTCCAGTACATGCGTGTATTCTATCCTCTACAGTATTAAATAATTTACAAATATTACCACAGCACATAATCACTGCATCGAACCACACAAAACTGTAAGTCATCCTGTCTGCACATGGGTGATCGTCAATGCGTATTTTTTCCTTCCTGTAACTACTGTATTGATACTGGGTTACAAGTTATTGAAAACCAACGTTTGGAATAAAGTACAAGGGGACATTATAGTTTTGGTGTCTAAAATATACTACAGTACGATATAGTATGACTGCTGATATATAAGTAGTGAAAACCATGGCATTTGTCTGACAAATGTTGCAGCTTATAAGCATTGCATAGGGCCACACAATTTAAATTACAGGTGTATGTTTAAGCACATCTGCAATTTGTATTGGTCCCCGGTTTTAGGCTTTTCTTGCATCCTTTGTAACCACACTCACTCCCCGAGGTAATCTAATTTTATGCAAAGTAGCAACCGGAATCATTTCAAATTGGAAAAATTCATAATTTTACACAAATTACTACATTAAGTTAGCTTTCTTGCATTGGTTCACCTTGGAAATGTTTTTCACACAATTCATATAGCTGTTAGTGATAAATTTTGGATGACAGCCAATAAATGAAGAGCTGCCATACTGTACAAGGATCTCATTTTACAAGCAGGCCCACAATGTGAGACTATGCAGAGATGAAAGTGTACTGCGGGTGGTGTCAAAGAAAACTAAAACGATCGGAGGTGGGGCTACCTGTATCAAAGAAGTTGAAAGGTCAACCCCATGGGGTTATTTATACAATGCTGTATTTTGAAGCGTCTAAATCCTAACTCGTATTCAATCATGCTGTTATAACAAATGATTAAAATATCATAACAGCTGAGTAACCAGATAAACATAAGATTTAGGGAGACACGTCAAAAGTGCAAAGTTCCAAGTGAGCTTGGTATCTTTCAAGATGATGCGTTATAATTGGATAGCATTTGTTTCCAGTCGTTTTCTTTAAACTCAGCAGTTCTTTATATTGGCCCACTGTAGTTTACAGTAGATACGGTGGCCATAGGTCAGGGGTTTTTGTCAGATTGTCTGGCTTTTGGGCAGCCTGTGGTCCATCAGGCATTATGTGTCGCTAGACATTGATTTGTCCTCCTTTTGGAAAGTCTGAGAGATCAACAATGACAAACCTTACAAATTTCGAAAGAGAATTAATCACAAATAAATTCATTCCTGTCACATACGATTTTTCGACACGTGAAAAACAGACATTTTTAGAATCCATCTCAAAGTATAAGGGGTACATATCACTCAGCCTCGTACAGTACTGTATTTGCAGATGACCTTATTCAAGTATAATCCTGAACGAGCAGTCAGTTTGATTGGCTAAAATATTATGATAAGTAGCGTGGTGGGCATGTATCCCATAACCATGTGATAGGAACCTGGCATGGCTGAAGACAGTCATGTCCTCCTTTATGGGAATTTAGGAATGGCCACCCTAAGTAAAGAATGGTAAACTTCTAGTGTTAAGGCTTTTAATTATTTACATTTCATCCACGTAATAGCCAGCAATATGAATCACAAACACAAATACACAAACTACTGTATACTGTAGACCTGAACTGGGAAAAAATACAATATTCATTACAGTAGGAGACACTAAACTTTCCTGCAATGCAAAAAGCTACAGAAGGCCCGCTAAATCAGAATAAAAAAACTTCAAACATGTCTGCCTATAAAACAAAGTGCCAATTTGACTTGTCACCACAAGTTATCTTTGTACAGCTACAATGACTGGAACTTGGACAAACTGAAATAAAGTATATATTGTACACAATTTAGGAATACCAAACTGATAGTCTGTAAATTCATTACTGTAAAAGACAAGTAAAGTAATTTTACATTATATGAATTCTGATATGGGCTCAAAATTATGTTTGGGTAGTTGTTGGTCAGTAGAGTCACATTAACAGTTCAGGGTGTATTTGGGAACATTACAAAACTTTTTTTATAAATTTGCATGACACAACTAGTGAGAATTAGTGTTCAAAAGTGAAATTCAGGTCAACTATTTAAAATCCTCTTTTCAATTCAAAGTTGCATTCTACGTACACTCTCACAGTGAGCTTCCCATAACAAATTGGCATACTGCACGGTATTCAACTTGAAACAAATGAAACTTCGCGGTGGGAGGAGCCTTAGACAGTACGTTACAGTAACAAGATTAGAGGAGGGACTAGCAAAGCAGCTTTGTTGAGGTGTTTAACCATTTTTGGTGATGAGTATATGCTTCACAGTTTCCCAGCTTGTATACTAAATAAATTAATTAATTACATAAATCGTTAAACAGCTGAGTAGCTAGATAGCACAGGATCCCTTGCAAAAGACACGTCACACGTGCAAAGTTCCAATCGAAGGTTTCTTTCAAGACAACGTGTTACAATGGGATAGTTCGTTTGTTTCCAGTCGTTTTCTTAAAACTCTTTTTAACAAAGAAAAAACTTCTTTATGCTAGCCCACTGTGATTTCGTATAGTTAATTACTTGTGTGAAGGTCTTGTTTTTAAATTTGATCCCTATTAAGCCATGCCTTAAGCCAACTTTATAGCACATGAATCATTGTTATCGTAGTATTTAACCGTACTATATGTAAGAACTGTACCTATCAGTTCAATACTGGAAACTATTCAACACATTTAATTCATGCTCAAAAGGCAGTCAACAATGGATGTCCATACAAGAACAGTGCAATATTTCACAACTTTTGGCAAACATGTTGCTCATTATTTTTAACACTTTTTCAAGCTTCTGTTATTTATGGAAATGTTCACACTGACAGTTGCTAGTTAGGAATAAATCCCATATGGCTGACTGTTATTGATGAATAGAGCATTCGGACTCCAAATTTGGCAAAATACGGACGAGATGGAGCCGAGTCCGTTATTATGCCAAATTTTGAGTCGAGACGGTGCATGAGATAATAATCCCATAAATGTAGTTTATTTCTATTCTACCACCGAAATTGTGTGAAAACCTTCATATTGATCAGTTTTACCTTTACCTACCGTGTGTTGTGGAATAACAGGTCAGTGTGTAACCAATCAGAATGCAGGGTTCTCAATAACGGATTGCTAGAGGTCGTAGGATACCACATAATTCATAGCTACTAACATACATGACAATGAAAACTCTTTCAGGCCTACTTTTCTGTACTTTACAAATAAAATATGAGATTTAAATTTCTACAATAACTTTCCTATAGTATATAAAGCTACAGAATGAGCCTAGTACAAGTCAGAAAAAAATTTTCCCAACAAGTTTTCCAATGGAACAATCTGCCAACAGCCATAGAAGATATGAGAACATTGCTATCTGCACATAGTTATCACAACTAACTCCAACCCCCCCAACTGGAGACTGCATGTTATTGTTTATGACCGTAGACTCAGTGTAATAGTGAGTCTGGTATGTTTTCACATGATAATTGTAAAGGTTGGTATACATTAGGGTTACCATAAGGCAATTTCTCTATGTTTGTACACATTACATTCATTTTTTAAGTTCTTTCGAATACAACTATAGTGAGTATAACGTTGTGATAAATTGTGTGAAATTAAGGTTAACTACTGTACTTGCATCTAGCTCATCATTTCAAAGTTGTATTCTTCGCACACACTTACAGAAGGTTTCTTTTTTGTACAGGATAGCAGCTGAAGTGTTCACAATTTATAATAAAAGTGAACTTCAAGCAAGCAGTTATGATTTCTTTTTTTCAATTCCAGCCTAGGATTGATTATGTTTTCCACTTTCTCCAAACAGTAAAAAGTACATGAAATTTACAATTCCAATTCCCAGTATTGTTTCAAAATTTATACACTGCATGAATACATCAAATTTATTGACCACAAAAACTGGATATTTTATAGACAAAAATGTCACAAAAGCTATGCAGCTTAAAGTTAACTTTACTTTAACAATGACTTAACTGGGTCCAGGTGCTTACATCTCAAGAACCAGATGCTGAATGAAAGTCTAACAAATGTGCTCATACTTAAAACACTCTGTAATAAACACACCAAAAACAGTTTCCATCTGGGCTACACAGTTCTATTCCTTTAAAACATTCTTACCATTTTTTTTATGAAAGTCATTTGACATTTATATTGAGAAAAACAAGTTCAAGATCATAAACGTGCTGTAGGTGCACTGCTGCTGCATCTTTAGTTTAAAATCTCTGTACATTTCATTTTATATTTAACAACAGAATCATACTTCATACTGTAGCAGATGTACAGTGTATGCCAGCCTGCCTAAAAATGAGTGAGATTCAATGAATTGTTCATCCTTATTCTTCCATCTATCTTTTTGTTTTCAAATCTTTTGAAATAAGGCAATTTAAACCCCAATCTTGGCATATATAGGAACATTAAGTTTTTGGTATCAAAAGTAGACTACGTACAGTGTTTTGTTTTCCCTGAACACAAAGCATAATCTCCAAGCACTTGAAATGCTGTACATTGGAAGATGGTACGATATAGTTTTCTACTGCATATTGTAGTGCAACACAATTTTAAAGTTAAGTACATGCAGGTCACTTCTCACCCTGAGTAAAGGCTTCCCCTGATACAGAGCCTAATGCACATTACACTCTTAAGCAAATCTAACTGAATGACATGTACTATGAAACACATTTCAAATTTGGGGCAATTTGTAATTTTTAAACACATTTCTTTTCGTTATTGGTTCACTAAAATGTTTTTTAAACAAGTCATAGATTTGTTGTTTATGAATTTTGGATGACAGTCAATCAATTAAGAGCTGATGTACTGTAAAAGGTTTTCAAATTATCAAAGGGCATACAGTATGAACCTATACAGTAAAGTTGAAAATGTGAACATATTAGGTGATGAATATAGCACTTTATCTTTGAGGTGTTTGAGTCTGAATGCCTAAATAATTATACTGTTATCAAGTATTCAAACATTGTAACAGCTGAATTACCAGATAAGTACAAGATGTTGCAATGTCAAAATTTCAAGGACTCAAGGACTTCAAAATAGTGTGTTACAACTGTAAAGTCTTACCTTCCAGTCAATTTCTTAAACTGTCATTGGCAATTAAGAAATTAGTACACTACACAGGTGTGCAGTTCTTTATACAGACCTATGATACTCTAATTAAGAATGGAACTTCGGTTTTGGCATGTATTGCTTACAATACTTGGATCGAAAGTATTGAATTTCAATCTGATCATTGTCAGGGTCAAATGAGAAAATCAACTTAATGATATATGTATTGTACATACCGTTAAGCATAGTTTGCTACAGTAAACACCTGAGTAAATTTGCTTGACAGTGGTATTTAATGAAATATACTCTGTACAATGCTCCCTCTCTACTAGCTCACCCCAGCTTTATTTATTGTATGGCATTGTTGATATCTTTAAAAATATAATAATAATTAAGGCCTTGAAGGACAGTTGTGGAAGAAGTCTACATATATATATA
>WURT03133968.1:0-11419 GCA_009936505.3 Holothuria glaberrima | reverse complement strand
GTCCCGCGTGGCAGCTTTTGTAATCCGAGTTCCCAACCCTCAAACCTGCTGCGTCATAAAGAAATCGAATGGCCGTTGGTCGATCATGGTTATTATGCAACCAGATGCCGATTTTTTTTTAGTACTTAAAATGCGTAAATTATCGAACGCAAATTTTATTTCAAGGGTAGCATATGTATAGGGTTACCATCCGTCCCGATTAATCGGGATTGTCCCGATGTTTGAAAGGAAAACTGAGCGTCCCGGCCGGTAAGACAAATCGTTCCGATTTTCTCGAAAACGACTATAGCTGTTATAGTCTTTATCATATTTTTGTGTGCACAGTAAAATCCTTATGTTTGATCACTGTTTTTAGCCCGGAAGATAACGCTATAGCCCGAACATCAGCCCTGCACGTATTAGGCAAATAAAGCTAATGAAATCAGCTTAAAATAGTGCACCATTTGGCTTCTCGGCAGATTCCAAAATCTAAATCTGCCGGTCGGCGTCGGTCTTGCCCGACCAGGACGCAGAGTTGCCGACCGCCACTATCTGCTAAAGTAACTTTTCCGTCCGGCACTTATTCCTGATAAGAACGCAAATAAAATACCATTATGGTCGAGGGAGCGACCGTAAAGAAACTTTTTCTTGGTCATCATTCGAGGCCAGGGAAATCCAGTTCATAAATTAGTAGCGCTGTCAATTTCCGTTTAATTTTTCATAGCTTTTTTTTATAGATTTTTTTTTTTGATTACTTGAGAAATTTCAGACGTGAGATCCCTATTTTAAGGCTTCGTACACACAGCTTAAAGCACTCGGGAAGTGCCATTTCCGGCCGTCTGGGGGTTTGTTAATTACAAAAATTTGCTTGTACGCTCCGCGCCAACCGATGGTGGAGCTCCGCTTAGATAGTCCTGCCGGCACTCAAACCACCCTACCCCTGATCAGTCTTCAAAAGTTAAGTCCCAGTGGAGTGAAAATTCACTGCAAATAGAGGGATATTTAATTCCATGCGTATGAAGTGTCGCTCTATTTGGAGTGAATTTTCACCCCACTCCGGGTGAAATTCACTCTTCCTTAGGAGTGGTCCCTTAATTCACTCTTTTGGGAGTGAATTTCACTCTTTTGTTTTTAGAGTGTAGCAAGCCATATATACTCGGGGCTCCTGTGTTAAAGGAAGGATTTCTCTAGACTCACCGGAGGGCCTTTTTATCTGCATTTCCCAACGAGTGTACCAACTTAAGAGCAGGCAATCGTAAACTTCACCTGAAATAAATGGTGACCTGCAACACCAACCTTATTGGAAAGAGCTTATCTCCACGTCTCCGAGATGTCCAACGTAACACAAACGAAAGAGATGTCACCCTGTTATCTGTTTTCACGATCGAGCTCTTATTCCCAGCATAACTTATCCCGGCTTTATGACAAATTTGGGACTGGTGCAGTCGCCTCGATATGATCTATACCAGGGACCCAAAAGACAGACATTTTCCGTCCTAGTCGTAACCCTGTGTACGCTATTACGTGACCAACATATCTAGTACATGCCACATACCTGGTGTAATTAAACACCAATACATTTCTTATCCTCAACTAAAGATTGCACAAAGCTAAGACCTAACAGCTAAGGCATAACACCAATCCATCTACACAACTATAACCTAAAACCCAACCAGCTACAAGGGCCCAAGGTCTTTGGGTTTTAGGTCATAGTTTTGTAGATGGTTGGGTCGTAGGTCTTATTTGAGGTTTCTGGTCTTAATTTTGTACACACCCACTCGATCGTCCTGACAGCATATAACAAACTTGTAGAACTAAGGTCACTTCAAGTAAAGGAGAAACTTGTATTTAATATTTAGCAAAATGGGGGCGGAAGGTATGACATATCCAGACTAGGAGCACGCTCGAGGTTCCCTACCCCCACCCCTACATACCGGTACACATCAGCTTCGTCATGATTAAGAAATGGACTAATTGAAAACATCGAAATGCCCGGCTGATCCCACACAGCGGGATTATATTTCTAATTCTTTACAGCTACTAATTAGTTTACCAGATCATAAACCGCAATAAAACGAAATGAATATTTTACCCTATCATATAATTATCTTAATTCTTTATTTGTTTGTGGTCTACGAGTGCAAGTTACTTTGTGTCGTGTCACCTTGCATGTGAGAGGGTACATGTTTTTACGTCACGACACGACATTATGGCTGTAATTCACTTTACTTACAAACTGATTAACTTCTGGTTTTTCTACAAAATAGGCAATTAAAATGTCAGCTTTGTCTTAGCTTTGAAATATGACTTTTGTAAGCAAAAAACACTAATAATATTCGTTATGGTTCGTCCGCTTAACAAAGCAGCCAAGCCCCTCTCCCAAAGTAGCCTACTTCAAAAGACAGAACATGCAGAGGATATGCGGCGGGTCCAGACATTTGGGGATAATGACCCAAACAAGATAATGCCGTAACTTTTTCATTAATGTGGTTATAATAACGGACCCCTACAGTGTGTCTATCCAATGCTCCATTCAAACTAGACGGTTTGTACTTGGATGTAAGTAAAGATAGAAGCCTCTGAAGGTAGTATGAAACAAAGATAAAAAGCTCAAATATTTGTGTCACCTGACTCCTTGATTGAATAAATATTGAGTGAGGTACAAAAAGGGGCAAACTGCTTGCCATGCTCACTTCTGTCATTTATGAGAGCAAAAAAAGGTCTGCTGCCAAACATCCACACACAACTTTAATCACAGTACAAAGAACCGTATCTTCCAAGCAGGCAAAAGACAACCGTAAGATGTTTCTACCCCAGATTCGGGCATTTGCGCAAGCGCAGTCAAAGCTGAGACGTTCGAATGAATATATGTGAGAGATATGCGACAGGGTTAGTGCTGGCTCTAAAATTTCTGGGTCCATCTGACCCCGAAACCACCCAGTACCTGCAAAACTCAGGGTAAAAGCTGAAATTTTCGGGGTCCGCTTTTCTTTTTTTTTTTTTTTTTTTGGCTGCAGTCGTTCTGGTCTGGCAAACTCATTGGAGTGGCGGGATGGTGGATGAAAGGTGAATGCCACCTGATAACTCAAATGATTACACTTCCAAATTTGATACTTGAGTTGATCTTTGACTATGAAAAATTCCAGCTCCGATAATTCAATATTTAATTTTGCAGGTCACCTTGAATTTGAGCACTTCTCAAAGCGGAAATTATTGCGTCCTGTGGGACGCAATTGGTTGAGTGCATGTGAAATTTTCGCGTCCATTTCACTGTAAAATGCGTCATGGACGGGGAGACGCGATCCACCTCGAACCTTTATCAGCATATGAAAATTTTCAAAGGTAATGTCGTTGCTTCAAAGACAGACTTAGCCTGCGAGGCAGTGTTCAAGTCTGGGCTTTTGGAGACGGATCGCACTACATATTTGACAACTATAAAGTCAATAGAACTGCGCAACAGCTTATCATCCTTCGAGATGAAGCCTATGTTTTTGCACCAAATGTCAAATGGAGAAGTATCACACTGAAAAAAATCATTCGCCAAGCCACAAAAGAAGGCACAAATTCACGTGACAAACTAAGCACATCCAATGATCAAAGATACAGGGTTTAATTAACAATAATGATTCACCTCCAAGAAAGCACTCTTCTAGCTAACAAGCTGACCAGAGCAGGCCCGTACAGCCATACGAGATATTGACGGGACGGGCAAGATAAGTTCTTGAGGGGGAAAAATATCTTTAAGAGGTGAGATTGCTAAAATGCATTACATTCAAGCAATAGAAATTTTTCATTTTCTAGGGGATGAAACATTTAGAGACTTCTCTCCCTAGCCCTTGGCTACAGGTCTCGGACCCAGAATGTAGACTCGTACTGATTAGACTTTAACTGTGCAGTTACCGCAGTAGTCAGCAGGATTTGATGAAAGTTATAAAGTTGGGGTGATGAACAATATTGACAATTTTATAAAAGCCTGAAAACTCTGCGAGACCGAACGAGCCTCAAATAAACCTTTCTGTTTTCGTCAATGCTCTGTTTGTCGGCTAATCGAGTTTCCAACTATCAGACTACATCATTTTACAAATGACTTACGTATTTTGCTTCCACAGGATAGTGCCAAGAAATACTTACGGGAGCATGAAGTCCCTAAAGAACTTCAAAAATCTGTTCTCGGTTGGTATGAATATACGTGGTCGAGGTAAGTGCATACAAAGGCTGTCGTGAGGTATAAACGACGAAGATATATAGATGTCACCCTGTCTTAACGGTGCGCAAAGAATGACATATACATATCATATGTGGAATGCCATAAACTATTCTGATAGCAACTGTGATTCCTAGCAATATTCATTTTGGACGTGCCTTCGTCGTTGCAATGAACAGTTTAATATTTAGGGAAATAGTACATCACCTGCAGAATAACTAGCCCATTTTTTTTCTTTTTCTGTTATGGTGGGGTGGGGAAGTTATGTGCTGAGTAAGCTGTTGTTTGGATTAGTGACGTTTAAGTTGCCAGAGAGATTGCATTTTTTGCCCTCGACGTCATACCTATGATTAACTTAGCCTTTTGCTTATTTATGAAAGACCAGTTCCACAATTTTCTCCGCAGCGTACTTCCTCGACTTAAAGGGCAATTCTTGTCATCCAGGACAGTTCCAGTTTTCCCAAACTAAGCAACTTTTAGCTCCACCCATAACTTTGAAAAGTTTCTCCTGCAGACACAACCTTTTTATTGCTTCAGGCCATGTCCTGGTGAGCATACAAGAATATAATGTATAATCCACACACTCTCTTTGCATTGTGTGTGGAATGTGAGTTACTCTGCATCATTTGAATTTTCAAACTTTGAAGTCAATCAAAGAGCAGTAACCAACTGAGAATTCTGATACCCCCACATCAAAACTGTACTTTGGGGTGATGACTGTTTGTCTTTAAATTGTACACCGCTGCTTCGGTGCCAATAGGGTTGGATTAAGTATTCAGTACTGAAATTGAAATTTCGTGACCTACTTTTCCGTTACTGAATATTATTACAGGACAGCGGGCGAAGGCTGTGCAACTTAGTTTGTCGAACTGTGACAAGTTTTACAGAAACATCAACTCTCTTGGTACCCGGGGGAGATTATTCCCTTGATTGACCTGCTTTTGCAGATGTGTACACAGGTCGCCTTCCGTAAAACTTGTGTCGATATACCTCCTTCCTTATAGCTTACGTCGATTTCTGCATGTAAGGCAAAAGCTAGTGCTAATCTAGCCCGACATTTAAACGGTCAAATGCTTCCATTACCTTGGTACAGGGGCGGCGATCTGTTAAAATTATTGGGGGACACCTGCTTGAGTGAACACTATTGGCCAGTGGTACAGGGGATCACCATAGGTCTCCTGTTGGGGTTCAGTGACAAAGCCTCTGGAAGCCAAGCAATTCTTGCATTCTAAAGGACTCGGATCACATATTTCTGATCTTAAGTTCTCCCCAGCAATAATAGGCTAATATCACAATTTTTCATATCGAAAATGTGTGAAACAACATTTATTTTTCTGCATAACTCTAAATATTGGGGAACATTTGATATTATGTCCCGCATTGAGGGGTAACATGTCTTCCCGCCCCCGGGATCGCCGCCCATGCCTTGGTAACTGACTTCTGCAAAATTGTGTTTTGGGGAAAAGTTCTGCAGGCCATCTCTCATTACATGGGGAACCTGACGCTACTCCTAAAAAAGAGTGTACAAAACCTGAAAAGACACGCGACTTTACAAAACTCACTCAGTAGCCTTTGGGGAGACCACTTCAAAAACTGCAACTTTTAATTTGCGCATGTCAATTGAAATGCGGTTTTAAAGGGAAACACTGCGTTTGTTTTACAGAAAATTTTCATATTTTTAAATCAATATTAAAGATACAGAATGATAGACAATTCAAAATGAGGCAATACAGTAGCTTTCTTTT
Source organism: Holothuria glaberrima (assembly GCA_009936505.3). Lineage (NCBI taxonomy): Eukaryota > Metazoa > Echinodermata > Holothuroidea > Aspidochirotida > Holothuriidae > Holothuria > Holothuria glaberrima. The sequence goes on along the minus strand of WURT03133968.1, from coordinate 5,491 downwards.
CAAGAAATAAGGCTCCCACAGAAAGAAACTCGGTTCTCTGTTGCCCGAAAACAATTTGTTCACTCAAACTTTTAAGAATTCAAAGGATGCAACATCCGTTTATCTTGAAATGTATAATATTTTGAGGAGGTAAAGTTATTGCTAGTGTTTATTGGTGAGACTGAACGGTTTAATAATGACACTGGATTAAAGGTATTTTCTTCGTATGCCATGTTGGTGCATTTTAAACGCAATGTTTCTCATTAAGCAATACAGGAGCCGTTAGATTGAATTTAAATGGTGTGCCTCTTAAGAATGTGCTATTTGCTAAATTCATTCTAGAAAGTCTACCGATAATATACTCATTTAACTGAGACCCCATTCACACGTGCACAAGTTTACCACTGTCATAATTCCCCGATTGTGATAAGATTGTTATATAAAGGAAGAACGCCAGTATGTCACACGTATACGATATCATGACCGTGACATTGTCACTTCTTGTGGCACATACAGATAAATTGTTACGATAAAGTCTTGCAAACAGTGTCGATGTCACGTAAACATGGTACAACGGCAACATGATGAAGGCAGACGAGAATTTTATGCACAAATTATTACACGACCATGCTACAAACTGGCCGAATGATTAAGAGTGCCATGATTCGCGGGACATGTTCAGAATTTCAGTCACATTGTGCCGCTATTTTAGGCCTGTCTTACTTCGGTGCCGAACAGGGCGGAATGGGGAGGAAATTCCTACCGGGAAATTAGAACCATAGGGGGCCCGACGCACGTGATTAAAACAACCAAAATCACACTTAGCATATTATACAATTACGCTTAATTGTGTGTGCATGGGGGTAGGGGTTATAAGTGTATAGCTTGATAGTCCTTTCGATGATGTTTATATAGTGTTACAATTCGTACAAATTTTGATAGTTAAAAACGTTTCAAATAGCTTGAAATCTACCTTTTGTCTTCCTCAAAAGATCATTTGATCACTATACGTTGTCACCATCCACAGCTGACATAAATTGTCAAACTCACTTGAGCCTTGTCTGGTCTATGATGTTTCATGCTGACATCAATTATTTTATCAATGGGAAAGGCTCAATTTCTTAAACCAATAAATACGTTAATAAACAATTAAATTCTTAGTTAAATTGGGAATGATGTAATTAACTGAAATGCCCTCGTGAACAGTGTTGCCGCCAAAGTTTGGTGCAGTGGGGGGGGGGCACCACAGATGATGCCCCCCCCTTGAGAAATTTGTGTTAATTTAAGATTGCTCACATGAAAAATATTTATCTTTATGATATTTTTGGAACTGATCATACATGGCTTGAAAATGTTCATAATTTAGATAATTCTAAGTTTCAGTTAGATGAAAGAGGAGAGTGTGTTGTCTAAGAGAAGGATACGTTGTCAGCAAATCTCATGAACCCCCCCCCCCCTCCGGTTACTTCACTGTCTTCTATTCGGGGAAAGTTTGTACGCAAAAAACGTGCGTAGAAAATTTCTTGTCCTTCATTTTGCATTACAAAAGGGCATCTAAGGTTGGCAGACACCATATAGAGCCTCCTGGAAGCTCTGGGTTCATTACATGAAATGGGGCAATGACATAATCCTTATTACTTGACATCCAAATGATAACATAGAGTATGACGCCGAGCCCTTTACAACTGTCGTATTTTTCTTAATTTTGAACGAAAACCCAGATGAACATCTTCCAGCAATGGGGAATGGAAGGGAGGGAGAGTACTGGGCAGGGAGGTGATATTAGACCTCCCTGATAGGTATAGCAAAAGGGATTAAGGACTAAAAAGCGCGTTTCAGAATGCTTTTTCCGTCGTAGGTGTATTAACAATCACCATCTATACCGATAATGGCTGCGCGCGAAAAGCTCGATTTTTTTTTTTTTTTTTTTTTTTTTTTTTTTTTGAGAAATGAATAACGGGAAATACGTACTTTCAACCTACCGTATCGTGCTACAGATTAGATTGAAAGATCCCGTCTTGATGCGAGCACCCTTCAGGTGTTGGAGAGGTACTCTGTTTTTCGCAAAGTGTTGTGATTCGAAAAGTTCTATGTACTATTACCTTAATAATGTTAATAGGTGGAGTGCAAACCGTGACGAATGTGCGCGAAGCGCGCTGAAATCTTTCATTATATAAGATTCCCATGGCAAAACCTGCATTCAGGCTCTGCATCTAGACACTATGAATTGCCCAACAAACCTACATGCCACTCAAAAAGGCCAGTCTTTTGCCTGCCAGCGGTAATTCGTAAACAACTTTAAGGTTTTTCTGCTGTGCTTTTCCGAAAGTTGCTATCGGAAGATAGTGATAATAAAAACACTGAGGCAAGATCTAAGGCACGCGGAGTGCGCAAAAATTTTGATAGTTTGAAAAGGATTTTCTAAAAGTCTGATATTTTGAGAAACATTTGTGAAAGAAAATGATTACAATAGATCCATCATTCGGCCGAAAACACACCTCATCCTACCACCTATACAGAAATCTATAACTTAATCGCCTTTAAGGATCATTTTAAAATTTTCAGAATCTCTCAGATATCTGTTGGGGGCACGCTCACAATGCCCGTGCCGGCGCCACTGCTCAGGAAGATCTTTTTCGATACTCATTAGCATAAATGTTTCTAGATTTTCCACAGAGAGATTGCATCGAAGTGTTGTCTTTATGATTTTCAGTTTGTAAAAGCTGTTTCACAACTCACCTGTTAGAATGAGAGGGTTAACAAATAGGGTGACGAGGCAAGCGGCAGGGCTCGTTTTCGTGCCCTCTTTCATGGAAAAGTGCTCAAATGCAGAATGTCTACGACGGCTTTACTCGTGTAGAATCTGTTAGCGAATAGAGCATGTCCATGCATAGCTTTGTCCGTGTGCGAGTAATGAATTTTTACATGTATTTTAGCCCCAAATCGTACTTTTTGGGGTGGATTCCACATTCCGTTCGTCCTGGGGCCCATCCAACGGCCCCAAACGATAGGTCACCAAGGTTTTTAGTTGATCCAGCCACCAAAATCGCTGTATAGACTTGTGGTATATGACGAAAGGGGCCCCCAAAGGAGTAGGCCCCCGGGAAATTTCCCGGTCTCCCGGTGGGCCGGTGGGCCAGTCCGCGCCTGGTGCCGAAGGACTAAGTTTGAGATATGTACTATGGCAGGTAGGTTGTTAGGTTAAAAAGGACGTTTGTACAGGATGCAACTGAAAACCAAAATCGATCAGTTGTCGCCACAATATTTTAGGGTGTCGCAAGCGATTTTGCCCATGTGCGTTTTGAATTAATAAGGTCTGGCTTAAGAACATTACGCCTGCAAGAGTAATTTTAACTTATACTAAAACTAACAAAAACATGTCAGTGGCCCTTGTAGTTGTATTCTTGGATGTTGCAAAGTTCGCATAAGGTTCTCGCTAAACGCCCCTAAAAAATGCACTTTTATGACCATTAAGAGTCGGCAAAGTCGTCCCTTACTCGTAAATATCTGCAGAATTTTACCACGTCAGACACAGGCATACCAATTGTCGGTCTTTCAGCTCACATTATACAAAGTAGCATTTTACTTTAATTGTAAAGCGCCTCAGAAAACCTTTGGTTGAGGAGTGCGCTATATTAAGTGTCATTAACATCACATTACCACAGCGTCGAAAGTTTACATTCACCACTTTTGACCCTCAAAAGGGGCACGTGACCTCTGGATCAGCGCCTGCGAATGACATAAAAATTAACGACGCCGTCTTTATTCCACGACAGGTCAAAATCCCTTCGAGCAGTTGACGTGGATGGCCTGAAGACCCTTCCGACGAAACTTCGCACAGAACTGGCGATACACGTCAACCTCAAGACACTAAAAAAGGTAATGCACTTCCGTTGTGGTAGCACCTGTCAATACCTATCACAGCCAACTTATGTAGAACGATTAAAGATAGGTTTCAAAAATCAGGAAATAGGCCTAACTCGAATCGCGGAAACCTTGTAATCCCCCCCCTCCTTTCCCCTCCCCCCCCCTCCTCCCCTCACTCTCCCTCCTCCCCTCACCCCCTGCTTCCCTCATTCCTCTGGTCACCTCAAAACCAAACTACACAGTGAAAAATTGATTCCCATATCTCAACGCATGGCTTCCCCTCACGCAATTATCTGGAAACTATGAAAACAAATAATCCCTTACTAGAATGCCTTTGTCACTTTAGTCGCTTACAGAGAAGTCGGTATGTCATTCCATCTGCTTCTTTCATCAGAAATATTACCGTATTAAAGCTGAAATTGGCGTTAGACTAGGCTGTCGTACACGGTTTTTAATCCCATGGGTTGTCCTAAGCAAACACTGACAATTCCTTCACACTTACACATTTGAAAGATCGCTTAAAGCCTTGACAGTCAAATGTCTCGGATGTTAACGATCATAACAGAGTCACAGTGTTTACGTCCAGCATGACATAAAGATCATCGCATAAAATTGATGTGAGTGAAGACAGAAAGCTCTCTTACGAAGATGGACATTCTTGATTTTTAACTTTCTAGGCATGCCAAAGTCAGTTAAGAGAGATCATGGAAGTACTACCTTAGCGATATTTTATTGCGACTCGCTGGTCAGTGCATGAAGTTCTATGTTCAATGTAATAATGGCCTATCTTAAACTCAGTGATTCTCAAACGCGGCCCCCGGGCTCTGTCGATGTGGCCCCTGAATTGATTTTAGGTTTTGGGAAAAAATCATATTCGACATGAACAAAACGTAGCAAAGTAGGGAAGTAAATTATGTAAAGTCACTGCTTTACTCCTTCCAAGTTTGCTCTTCTGATGGAGTACTATTGCGTACGTAACAGACTGTGTTTTATATTCCTAGTCCAGCTATACCTAGCCAAGACTAATTTGCCGTGCCTTGTTGTTGACAATCAGGTTACGTACACGGTGGCATGTATTCATGTAGTGGTACATTACGGAGTGTTTGTCAGCCTGATTGTAGTGACAAAGCTTGTAGCAAAGGTATATCTCGAACATTTAATTGCGACGTGAGGTGACTCGGTGTATAATTGAGAAACGTATCGTATTGAACGTTGTTGATTGGTGACTGAAATAAATATTTCTGCAATTTATATTTCGGTATACTAACAATGTCTTTGCGACGTTTAATAACATATGATCTCGCACTTTGTATAGCTCTCCTGTAAGATGAAATACAATCATTCAATCAAACCTTGTTTGACTTTTGTGGCCCTCGAACTCAGCAGGACCTCTTCTCTGTCTGACCACGTTCAGAAAGGATGGCAAAGGCGAAATTTTGGCACGAGAAGCCTTGATTCAGTTGGTACGATAAAGATCGTAGTCCCCCGACGACCAGTGGCGGATCCAGGATTTCGCCGAAGGGGGGCCCAGACGAGAAATCACTAATCGCCGTCTGGGGGAGAGGTCTAAGGGGACCCCCTCCCCTTTGGAAAATTTCACAAAATATGGAGGTCCTCGGGTGCAATCTGGTGCTACTTTTCGTGC
>WURT03133957.1:0-11419 GCA_009936505.3 Holothuria glaberrima | reverse complement strand
ATCCAGAACTTCCAGGTATCTGCCAGCCTTAGATACCCTTTTATAGTGCACAATGAAGGAAAGGAAAATCTTCGTAAAAGTTCAAGAATGTTTCTGTTGACTCCACGCACGTATATTTGCGAAAAAAATTTGTTCAAATTAAAGACAGTAAGAAGCCAAAAAAAAAAGGGGGAGGGGGTCTTCAGGAGGTTTGTTGACAACGTATTTTTCTCTAAGACAACTTACTCTCTTCTTTCATCTAACCAGAAAAAATTATCGACATTTCCCAGCCATATATGAGCAGCTAAAAAATATCCCAAACATAGCACCATTTTTCATCTAGGTAACCTTAAATTAATAAAAATTTCTTAAAGGGGAGGGGATCCCTCCTCAGACCCCTCCCCCAGGACGGCCCTTTACGTCGTGACAAAGGAAGGATCCCCTACTGCTGCTGAATTAGCCAAATTACGAACATTTTTCAGCCATATATGAGCCAGTGGCGCGGCGGACCCGGGAGGCTTGGGGGCCCCCAATGAAAAAGAAAAGGGGATAAAGGTATGTTCAGCCCCCCCCCCCAATATTTGCCAAGTGCAGACATAAGATTCATATTTCAACGCTAGGTACATGCAGCTTAAAACACTCAGGAAGTGCCGTTTCCGGCCATCTGGGGGTTTGTAAAGCCAAAAATTTCCTTGCCGGCTCCGCCAACTGATGGTGACGCTCCACTTAGATAGTCTTCCCGGCATTCGCCCCCCCCCCCCCAATATTCTTTTTCGGTCCACCGGGCCTGATATGAGCAGCTCGAAAAATGTCCAAAAGATAGCACCATTTTGCATCTAAGCAAACTGACATTTACAAAAATTTCTAAAAGGGGAGGGGACATCCCTCCCCAGGACGGCACCTTTATGTAGTGACAAACGAAGGATCACCACTGATGTATACAAAAAACACACGGGGTGCGTAAAAAGTGCACTATACAAGCTGCCGCTCAGTTGGAAAAACCATCCAGCCAGTTGGAATTTGGGACCTTCACACCCTACACAGTTCTTGGGGTAAAAACTGGTAAGAACTGAGTAAAAATCACTTAAACAAGCAAGATGAAAAGACTTCCAAAAGTTCCAAAAAAAAATAAATTCTTGGAAGTATATCCAACTCAAATTTAGCACTAAATGTAGCACCATTTTGCATCTAGCCCATCTTATGTGAGAAAGAATAAGACCTCCCCCAGGACGGCGATTCACAAATGGTGAAGCCCCCCCCCCCGTCTTTGGAGATGGATCCACCGCCCTTGAATTCGGGCAAAAACTTCTGCCCCCACCCCAAATTGAAAGAGTCTCGTACGCTTATGGAACTCGCTCTACAGACAGACCTCGAAAATCGAACTTGACTATTACCTTTTGTAATTGTTCTTGTACTATGGTCCCGGAATTTGATGGTGTATGAGGATTTTGGGGTTGAGGGAAGTGGATACTCGCATAGGAGTTGCTTTAAACATTTTACTTCTGAAGCTGTCGAAAAGGAATTAGCAATGACACAACTAAGTCTTTCCAAGATAGGTGTGCGCAAAGCGAGACAAAAATGGCATTTTAAAGATAGTGCAGAATGTTCTACTTCATTTTCCATTACATAAGATATCCAAGTCACATTAATATCCACTTCTTTTTCCGACGTCCCCTTGCTTTCTGGCGAAGGGCCGAAGGGCGAAACTAAACATCACTCCCAAAGATCTGCTCCTCAATGGAGCCACGTCCCCGAGGGGACAAGACTTAACATGACCAACCTCAAACCTGTACATCATGATCTGCCATATGTGGCTCCATTCTCAACTGGCTGAAAAAAAACAGATGCTACACACCATCTTAGCCGAAATAGTGTACCTTTATATGGAAAGGTACTCTAAGTCCAAATGCCGCAAGTGTCCTTACTTCTTCCAACCTCTTCTTCCGTTCACATGGCCGTTTCACCGAGTCAGTCGGTAACTTGAGCAGTGCCCTTCGGAAGGGAAGGCTTCTCAGTCTAAAATACGCTGTCGCTTATGGTTAGAGAGGATAAGTGGTGGTAGGAATTGCTAATGGTGGGGTGTAGAAAAAATGATCTCAATGATCGCTCAAGCTGACATGTAATAATAAGATAACAAAGTGCGTTTGTAGCGCGCCGATAAAAAATGCATTTAAACCTTTCAAATTATGTGATGGTATACTTTATTTCACACTATTCAAAAGTTATCAATTTGATAACCAAAATAATAATACAGGGTGTATTGTTTTCTCATACTTTCGAAAATATGGGGATGTTTGTGTAAGCCGTCCCTAGTCAAAATGTGGGGATATATCCCTCATCCCCACGGGATTTCCGCTTATACGTACATGGTTTACGATCATTAACGCACAGGCATTTTAAAAGTGTGAAAGTGAGGGGGAAATGGATGAACTCTCCAGTAGCTCCTGTTAAGCACATGCACAGTGGTACTGTAGCGTTTACGTTTTATGTGAAAGGGATGGGGTGGGGGTTTAGATATTTCTAAATCTACTCACCAGCAAGGGACAGAGTTTGAAAGAAACAGGACATCTCACAGATTTTTGAGGCGTTGTATTATCATACTTATCTAATTTGACATTTCATATTTCAGCAAATATGCATCGTTCATACCTCAGTTCAAGTGAAATGACAGTGAAGTTCCTTGATAGGAAATCAGAGAGGGCAAATTTCAAACAGATCTAGACTAGATAGAAATTATGGCAATGGATCCTGTGAACTTCAATTTACTTTACAGAGAAGTCACCATCTTAATTCACCTTCAGAGCCCAGTGTACTATAATCCTCCTGAACCACACACAGTCATCTAATCCAACTTACTGAAACCAAGTTCAATGGATTTTTAGGAGTTAATATCAGAATTCTTTCCATGGTGTAATCCTGGAAAGAACAGTTACTCGTAAGAAAAAGAAAATTGTTGGACAGGACTAGGAGTGAGTAAGGGGGCAGGAACTCATCTTATTCATAGATGCTGACCTTCCTAAGGCTTGCCTAAGGTTGTGCTTTTGAAATGAACAGCCTTGGGAATGGAAATGTCAAGTCCCCCCCCCCCCCCCCGCCAATTCCCTATGAGAACCAGCACAAGTTCTTGATAATATAAGTGAGTTCTTTGCTGACATTCTACGATACATTTTAAGTTTAACTTTCCAACATAGAATGTAAATGTTTTCCCAGGGGAAGAGACCTAAGGTTCACAAGATCAAAGGTTGACTAGAATGAAGATTTGCTTGAACAAAATTCTACTTCAGTAAGAAGTAGGGTTAGGATTCAGACCAGATAAAGAATAAGATTTAGGATTAGGCTAAGGATTAGCCTTGGTTAGGGTAAGGGGTTTGAGTAAGGATTATAGTTAGGATTAGGATTAAGTTTAGATTTATGATCTAAGGTCAAGAGAACCTTGGATCTAGCTGAAACCTTCTATCTAGTGAACCCAGGCTATTTTAACAACAGCTAAAAACTGAGGATGAAAATATATAACTTTCAAAATTTCAATGTAATAAATAGGAACTGCTACAGTGTTTTCCTCACATAACATACATTAACATATGCTAATGCCTAGGCTCTCATGTGGCAGTCTGCGGGTCATATGCAGCCCGCAACATGCACTAAAATAGCTGGCAGGAAATTTGAGGAGCTCAACTTTTAGCCCAACTTTTCACATTATGAAAACCAGTTGATAAATGACATCCTGGCAACTGCAATTACTTTTAGAAAAATCTCAAGCAAAAGTGGCCCTCCACCCCAAACACATGAGAACCTTTGCTGATGTGTTTTTTACTTGTTTTGTTGACCATGTCACACAACAGCATGCCACCATGCAGTATTATCTCATTACACTATAAATCACATGATGAAACAAAAGGGGATACAAAGACAACCTTCCATCAGGGGTGCTGCCAAAATTTGTAAACAGGGGGCAAACTTCCTGATAGGTACAAGCAAATCTGAAGCTATGACAGGGACATTGAAAAGATGACAATCCCAAATTTCATTTTACAAGCTTCGTATGCTAAAAATTTTGGGTAACTATCGAGAGCAAAAATTATCACACCTTCAGAAGGACTAGCACAGTGACACACCCACCCACCATCCCTGGCTGCAATTAAAGCAAGGGTAGATCAACCCACTTGCTCCTCGTATCTTTCAGAGTCATACACAAAGGTGAAGTTTGCAAAAGAACAGAGGGTTTATAAACTTAACATTTTCCTGTTATTTTTCAAACACCATCGTAAGACCTTTTCCTTTTCTTCTTATTATGTTTTTCATCACTGGTAAAGCACACTGAGTAACCTCAGTTGGATTCTGCGCTAAATAAGACATTATTATTATTATTATTCAAATGTTGCGTATGAATGAAGCTTGGACCCTAGTTGCTACATACTAGGGATGTAGACATCAGTAATAACCTTTGATGAGAGCAAAAATAAAAACACATTTGGATTTGTGAAGAATAACTTAATGTAAAGTAATAATAAAATATTTCAATGTGACTATCCAGAAGTAAAATACCAGAAAATGAAAGGTGCAGGTAAACTTAATATAATCTCAACTACATAATGAAACAGTCAATATTCCATTATTCACTATTTTAAATATCACTGCAGACTCACTTTAACTGCTCATCATCAAACATTTGTTGTATTAAACCATCAACACAATTTGTACAAAGTGACTGAGTTTTGCAAATATAATGACTGCTTGTCAACATAATATTTTGTGCTCAGGCAAAGTTAATATTTGTGGAGAAAACTGAGTTTTTGAAAACTAAGTACTTGAATTCTTTTGGATAGCTGCCAGCCTAGCAGAAGGTAGTTTGCTTGTGAGTTTCTCAGATCTTTCACCAATTGTTAAAGAACATGTTAATTACAAAATATTAGCAGCAGCAAAGGCACATTTGATGTAAAATGAAAACCATGTTTCATCATATTTTCAAAGACTGCAAGATAGCTTGGATGCACTTAGGCAAAATTTAGGGTGTGATATGTGAAAGTGGAACATAACTTAAGAATTGGTGAATTTTTCATTCAATTACCATGTGTATGGTTCTCCAGATATTAGCAGATGCAATTTGCAACATTTGTCAAGCATAGTCAACTTGAAGCAAACTGGTGGACTTGCTAAGACTGCTAAGTATGATGGAAACTGGGAGTATAACCAATGGGATAACTAAGCTCTAGTGCTACTTGTGTATTGTGTTTAATCCCAGTTCCCATGCTCCTTTTATATGCATGATGTAATATTTAAGTCTACTATTGAGGAGCAATGAATCATTTGTATTCTTTGTTTTTAAACTATCATAAGTCTTGAAATTGACAGGTATATAAGCTTTTCCATTTGAGAATGTGAAGTGTGTAAAAATCACAAAACGGTCAAATTCTTGGCCAAGTGAAAAAACTGCAACATAGACTTTTGACAGGCAAATGAAGAATTAAGTAGTCCTGCCCTCTAGAGGGCTCTCTTCCACTAAGCAATCTTTCATTTGACAGGTAGTACTGTGGGTAAGTGAGGATCACAGTAAGGAGGCAATGTAGATTTCCCATGTCTCTCATACACTGAAATTATGAAAGCCTAGGATTATGGAGGAGAACACTGGTTTTAAACTTTAAACAATATCATTCAAATGTAGATTACTGTGTGGCTATGATGCAATGTACGCTTGCTTCAAGTTCACTATGGGTAAAATGTGAGAACTTAATCTGCTAATACCTTGAGAACCACAAATAAGAATTGAGTGTAAATGCCTATTTACACGATGCAATTTTTGCCTGCATTTCAGACTCATGCGTCTGACTCATTTCTCAAATGCACAGTGTAAAGTGCACCTGTGACACGATTTTATGACCCTAGCGATGTGGCATGCACCAAGACACAAGTTCTAATTCCATGTGACATCGCAAGCAAGACGCAACTATGACCAATTAAGTAGGTGAGAATAGACCATGTGTCCACTGCAGACTACTTCATGCCGAACTACACTGCAAGGAAGAACACGAACATTTTCAACATGGCTTTTTGTGCGATTCAGACTCATGTGACAGACACAAACAAAAGTTGCGTCGTGTAAATAGGCTTTAAATTTCATTAGAATGCTTATTTTTAGTTCCTCTTTATCATATAAACCCCAACTTATGCTTAAACCCTGTTATTCATGAATCTCCTTCAAATATCAACAAGTTATGTAGCTGTAATGCTGCATGGCTAATTTCACCAAACTTTAGTGGTGAATTCAATGAAAAATAATTACAGTGGCTATCCAGTATACATGCAGAATGCAAGAGGACTGAGTGAACATTTCTACTGAATGAATGGAAGCATGGTTCTATTTGTTAAAAGTTACAAAGTTTTTCACTTCTGTATCTGTTTCACACAAAATAAAATACTGTATAGTGGGAAATTTTCATGGGGGTTTCATTTTCATGCTTTTCGTGGCCAAGTAACTAATCGTGAATTTAAGACCTACACAAATACTTCCATAACTCTGTACAAGACTACGTTGGTTGATCCTTACAGGTGCAACAGGGAATTCTTCACTCTGCAAATATGTGTAGAAGGTATAGAATCACAAATAATTAGTCTTGCAGAAATTTCTCGCTTTACAGTAATTCAAGGGACACGGCCACCATTAAACATTTGACAAAGACAGCTTGAGAAATTCTGCCAAACTTGTCCGCTATCTACCTTCTCTGATGGACAGAGGGCCTTCATTAAGAGAACTAATCTAACTGTGTATAACAACTGAAGACATGCATTTACAAATGACTGATACCAGTAATTAAAAATTCACACTCAGAAGATAAGTTTAATACATATACATTGTCTAATGCTAGGCTCAACATCAAGATATATACCAAGTTCAAGTACTCACTGGGGCTTGGGGAGGGGAAAGGGTGGTTGACAAAAAGAGAACCAAAGCATTACTGACACAGTGCTGATGACCACTCTCATATAAACACAACTTATGAAATACTTGAACTTGAAAAGAGGAACTGTCCAATTCAATCAAGAAAACCAAGCTGGAATCCAGCTGCAGTGCACACTTGATGATAAAAAAGTCCCCCTCCCCCCCCCAAAAAAAAAAGGAAAAAAAGATAAACAAAAAACAAAATGAAGGTATCGTTCATTTTCAAGTATCAGAAATCAACCTTCTGCAGAGAAGGGCATGCTAACTGTATCACATCAAACCAAGGAAAATCAAGGTAATCAAAATAACCAAAAAAAAATTCATCTTGTCCAACATTGTTTAGGAAGACTTTGATGACATCACTGATGACATCACACAGATTTTAGTCTTGACTTTGTATCTCGCATTAGACTTTGGTTTTAAAGTGACTTTGCCAAGTCATTTATTGGCATGAAAGAATAATCACGCATCATCAATACTTTCTAAAGATGGAGAATTCATCTTCTCCAATCAGCTAGGATAAGAAAAATCAGAATATAACTGACTGTGGTGAATGAAGACACACAAATGGTAAATACAAACCAGTGGCAATCATGTGACCAGTGCCTTAACATCCTTTCCCTGTTTGCAGTTTTTTCTGAATGAATTATTTGTCAGTGGGACTTCCAGCTTTTGTTACAGGAGTTGGCCTTATCTTCCATGTATCACTAATGCAACCTTAGAGCTCATTATTCTTGACACAAGCATTGATAAGTACTAAATAACACTTAACCACAAAACATATCACATGTCAAACATCACATATCAGAATGAATATATTAAATCCCTTTTGAAAAACCATTCACCAAATCTTCAAAACAAATCATTTTCCATACTGCTCCAACCGCTGGAAACTATCCAAAAGGTCTATGACTTTGTCAAATATCACTTATGCTGAAAATGACACCACAAATGGTCCAACAGCTTCTATAACCTGGAGATCAATCCGCCTCTGATTCTTGACGCTTAGGTCAAGTTTTCCTGTTACCGTCCTGTGTTGACTTTCCTTACAGCAAAGCATTTCAGCTTGCCTTCTGCATCATCATGTCAGTTCTGAGACACTCAGGATTAAGTCTGGCAAGGATGCAACATCAAATATCTGAATCATGCTTCTTCATACACCAACCAGGCTAATATTGAAGTCCTGGTTAACTACATCATCCATAAAATTACAGACAACACGCTTTTGGAACGTTCAGGTCTCTACACAAACAAAGCTGTGAAGTAACCACTCATCTCCATTTTGTTCCTTTACGTGTTTCCAAAAGGATTTTGGAGATCATTCCTCCCATGATCCTCTAACAAAAAGTCCATTTCAAAATTTCCATGCATACCATCTCTTTGATTCATATTCATAGTAGGGTCTATTTCCAAGGCAGCAATATCCATTGCAGAGAGGGGCTGAATGTTTCCTTCAATCTCATTGTGCTGGGACAGTAACGGATCAGGATTAGAGTTCATGTTCTTTAATAGTGAAGCCAGTTGATCAGCTGACAAGGGGGTACCAAAGGATCCAGTAGCACCATCTGCAACCAGGTCAGTATTCCCCAACCCCTGGGAAAGATCTACAATGGGTACCCCTGACAAGTTGATGGTTTGAATACCCAAGGCATCTGGATTATTTGTAGGCCTGTCTGTTTCCATTGCCTCATCTGGGGTAGCACTCTGTATGTAATCAGGCGGAATTGTAATATAAGGCTTCTGCTCTGTTTTCACTATTGACACATGACCAACACTGGTTTCAGATCTAACACTCATAAAACAGCCATCAGCTGCCAAAGGAAATGAAAATGGGCCTGTGTAAGAGAAAGAAAAGAAAAAGACATCATGTGACTTTCACCAACAGAAGTACCATTTGTGCTCGTTAAATATCAAAACAAAGAACACCTATGTCAGGTTAGAGCATGATGACACCTTGCAGGTTGCCACTCAAAAGCCTTATTTCATGACAATTAATTATCTGACATATGGTCAGCCGGTAGCTATAAAGGTGGTTTGAAGAGTTTAACAAAATTGCTGAACTAAGACTGAGAGAGATCATGAAATAGTAGGAATCACCTCTAGAAAATTCCTGTGCCTTACTTTCAAAACACAGTTACCTACTTACCAGCCCAGATGAGAACCTCACTTGAAGAATGCCAGTGCTACTCTCCCTATTCTGTTTGAATCTACTGTTGCAATGATGGACCTCTATGGTTTCATGTGAATGCTCCCCCCCTCCCCAACACAGAGAAAAATTCTGCTGTTTCAAACAAACCTTCTACCCCTCAAAACTGGACAAGCTGTCTACAGCCCTACAACCTCAATGCAAAAATGCATTGAGGTTTCGATGATGCATACTGTATATGTTTCATTTGCCATAATGTTAAGTTATCCCATTTCTTTCAGTCACTGGTAAAATGCTATCTTAGGGTGTGGAAAAATACAGTCTTGTGTTCATATTTGATGTTGGGAATTCTTGGGAAATTTTGCGTTTTGACCATTGCAGACCCCAGATGTATGGGCGGCCATCAGGGCAAAAAAGACAAGCAAAAAATACATCTCAATTTCAAAAATAAATTTAATAGTAAAAAATATACCAAGTTGACATTTTAAAAGTAAACCAAGCAAAGAAATACATTTCACAAGGCAAAAGATACATTTTATTTCCAAAAAATAAATAAAAAAATACTAAAATAGCTATATTTAATCTTAATCTTAAAATTATTTCTAAATTAAAGCAAAAAACAAAAAAAGCAAAAACACAAATTAAAGCCAAATAAAACGAAAATAATAGTTATTATTTCAAACTGTATTGTACTGAAAAACAAAATGTTCTTCACTCAAGAAATAATTCTCCAAAAAATAAAAATATTTCGACAAAATCAAATTTTAAAAAACGTGATTTTATTCACAAAATAAAGGAATCTAACGCACTGATTAAACAAAGTATAATTTACTCCGGAAACAAATTGTTACAATTGGCGAGCCAAAAGACAAAATTTGAAAATAATACAAAACGCGAAAAAGACAAAATGTGAAAAAGACAATTCCAAAACTCGAAAAAGATATAATAGGGGGCGTTTCCAAGTTCAGTAAGCCTGCACCTAAGGAGAGTGACGGTGTCACAGAGAGTTGGGAACACTAACTCTCTGTGACACCATTGTAGTGGAGGTGGTATTAGACTATAGACGGCGTGGAGCAAAAGCAGGGTCCATGCATTGTTTACGTTACGTAGGTTGGACGGTGTAAGCGACAGTTCAATGTATGTAGGACAGGTACATATGGTGTAGTTACCAAGTACGTATATCGAAGTAAGCTAGCTCTAACTAAAGATCCTATCCAGTACTAGTGGTACTGGTACAGTATGGCGCTCAGCCTATAACTAGCAATACTACGCGGGAAAATGCTTGCCTGCACCTGACGGCTCCCCGAGTGTCTTATACCATTCAATTAACGTCCTCTCAATGAATCGAGTAAGTGCAACGTTAGACAGCATCCATCCTTTACATACAGTCACGCAGCCTGCACTTAAGCTTAGAGTACCTTTAAAAGGGGAGTAGCGACATTGACATTCCAAAATTTACAGTTCACATGACAACAGGAGCCATGTTGTTTCCTAAAAGTCCTCAATACAGTGTCAGTGTATTGTATTCGCCTAGAAAATGACAGGTGGTTGCGCATTTGGGTGCAACATTCGGTCTAAGAAAGGGTTAGAATGTACTGATTTCCCACCAATACTAAAAGGAAAAAAATTAGAAAAAAGGTTATGATTTGTGGACCCAGGGCCCTATGTTCCAAATACTATGACTTTAAAATAAAGCTCTGATTCTTGGGAAGATTCGGTAAGGTGAACATGAACAACAATTTCATGTTCTTCTTCAAATACTTTATTTGCAGATTACATGTTATACTTCGTAATACTCCACGATCTGTGGGACCTGGCACAGGGCCCAACTAGGTGTGGGGTTCTTAAATCATTACTCTGTGCATTTCAAATGCAATATGAATGTATCATGAAAAAAAAAAACAACAACAGCGCAGAAGTGATTAAGTGTGACTTCAACGCATTATGTGGAGTCTAGTGCTCTTTTGCCCAAATTAGGGCCCTGGGCAGGAACCTTTAATCCATATCATGCTTCAATGCATTCTGAACCTTTATACTTCACATTTTTATGTCTAGTTAATATCAGCTCGAAGTGAACAAACCCAATTATGGAGTATTTTCGGTTCATGCACTGGGCTTCCTTATAATTAGGGCCCTATAATTTGCCCATGGGACCCCAGTGCCATATTATGTAATGAGACAAACCCTTTTGTTCTCTTCTCACGATTTGATATAATGTACCATCCAAATTAGTTCAAAAACATTCACAAGAATATAGCCTATTAAGTCTTTAGGTCCTTCGTGTTGCCAAGGGGCCTCTTGCCATTTGCTCCCCACCAGGGGCTCCAAAGGAACTTGGTCCCATAATTCTCAGTCAT
>WURT03133946.1:0-11419 GCA_009936505.3 Holothuria glaberrima | reverse complement strand
TTAACGAATTGTTGCCTACCCTAACTACCGAACGGTAAGTAGGCCTAGAGCACCTTCGCGCGCTGCAGGTTGAAGTCGAGGTATGATATCTGATAATGTGATGCTGATGATGCTGGCTAAGCTATCAGTAAGAAAGTTACAAGCTAGCTAGAACTATACTTCCACAACTTTAAAACAATATTCCCGAAAACAGAGTTCAACTTTCCTGAACTTTGACGGGCATGAACATGGATGGTCATAGCCTACGTACATTTGTCCATGGGCACCGTATTTACAAATATTTGAACTCTTGTTGTCGGGGAAATCAAATAGCTGACAGTTTTTTTTTTTTTTTTTGGTATCTTCATACTCCTTCATTAATGTTGCTCAATTATTTGAATTTATTGCAGAGCTAAATGACTTCCAGGGGGGGGGGAATATTTTTCAGGGGGCCAAACGTGAAATGGTAACTTGAAGGTTTTCTCAGGGGGGGGGGGATTTCAGGGAGTTCGCCCCCCTTTAATACTATAGGCCTTGTGGGGAAAGCAGTTCATGAGATCACCAGGGGCGTAAATACGGGGTATACCCCTGTGAAAATCAAAAGAAGAGAAATGTATGATAAATATATTTTGGGAACAAATGTATGATCGTATACACATGGCTTAACGGGCAAACATTAGTTGAGAAACACGTTACAAAACAGACACACTACACATGCATGAACGGGATAGAGGAAAGAGAATTTGATTTGAACTAGTAATAAAAATTCTAGATATCTGGAACAGGGAGAAAAGGTGGAAGCACTGCTTCGAGCAAGGCGCTTAATAGGGCACAGCGTCACCAATTTTAGTGACTCCTCCGCAAAATCAAACAAGCATAAAATAAAACGAAAAAATGAGGCCTCACTATTGATTGACATTATTTCTGCATAAGCGCTCCCTGAAACATCGTAGTCAAAAATGCTGCGACTTCAGGTCAAAATGTCGAACTCGACTGGCATAGGCTTAGGATAAGTTTGATTTTTGGGGGGCGGTTGTGACTTGCCCGAAAATGTAATTGAGGTCATCTGCCGCTGCAGTGCCTGAAAAAGAGCGGCATATATTGCCTGAATTCTAAGGCAAATATCTTGCTGGGGGATACAGCCCCCTCACCCCGCCTGTGGGTACTGGTACTTAATTTTAAGAGCGTCATGTCATGATATCTAGCCAATCAGGAAATTTTCAGGGATAAACTTTTTTTTCCTCTTCACCCCCTTCCCCTTATGATATGGCTTTCCAGAATTACTGGCCGTTGGTTACAAAAATAGTGTTCCTTAACTTACTAGCATACCGGCCTTTTTCCAGAGTCAGTAAAAACATCGCTAAAACTTATCAAGTTACCTTCGGTGACGGAAGCTTCACCTACAGGGAGTTCTCCCAAATGACTATCCACTGTCTCTGAATTCAAAACTGACAAGACATCAGAAACCGTTGCCAATTCAACCTCCTCTTGCAGTTGCTCGGTGTCATCTCCAGCCTGGATCTGTTTTGCCGATGGTGTAGCACCGTTAAGATGAACCAAGAACACAACGATAACACTCCCTTGCCTAAAAGGTGAATACAAATTTCAGAATGACATGATTACATGTTCAGACTTAAAATTTATGGACTTCAGTTTGTCGAAAGCAGTGGTTGGCAGTACATCACTGGATAGTGTATGCCGTTGGCAGCTTATCGTTTTAAATATTGTAGCTGGTGCAACGCCACCTTGCAAACTGAAAATAAAAATTGGCTATAGACCTTATGCATAAACGTCACGAGACGCTATTTTTTAGGGCAAACAATGAAGCAAAGTTTACGCACAACGTAGACTTCGCACGAGCGCGTAGTAGTACTCGCGTGTGCGACCGGTTCACATATTTGCTGTCTGTATTTGCATTGGTGCGAGTCATAATGCTGGGCGATTACCTCTGTCGGGGGCGCACTTTCTGTTCTGTGACCTCATATGTATAAGGTCTATACTTTAATCTAAATTAATGCGTTACTCTTGACATAATTTTAACGAAGAAATGAAACACCATTCTTATCACAGCCTATGGTCTATTTTATTAAAATGGTTCAGTCAGTTGAGGTTAAAAACTACCTGAGAAAGTTTCTTAAATCTTTACCCATCTTGGTTAAGTTTCTCCCATGTCCGCAGCCAGACATGTTATTGAAGAGGTGAGCTTATGAAACAGCTTCCAAGGGTGGGGGAGGGTGAAAATTCTTCAGGGGCGAGATGTGTTATACTGTATTACTGCAATTAATTACTTTTGAGTTTTTTTAAAAAATTTTTCTCCCTCCCCTGCCCTCTCTGGTTACGAGCTTGCTCCCCTCCTCAGTTGTAAGGTAATTGATACATATTTGAATGGTGATTAACTGATTGAAGGAAACTGAAAATGGACAAGTGATAGTTACCGTTATATTTGGCTTCACGTATGTTGTCATTAAAATGCATCATATTAGACATTTACAACTTGTGCATGTAACTAGACTGAGTTTTAAACAGGTAAATGTTTCTATAACTCTGTGTTTTCTGCCCTAGATAGTTCAATTGGGCCGGTGCAGGCCTTTAGCCAAGTAGGGGGGGGGGGGGCAAAGTCCCCTGAAAATTATTTCGCCCCTAGAAAGTTTCAAGTTGCCATTGACTTAATACATTTTTACACATTTGGCCCCCTTCAGTGGCGCCGGAACGGGGGGCATGGGGGCGCGTGCCCCCCCCTCAATCGATTTTTTTTTAAATTTTAAAATGATCCCAAAAGGCGTTTAAGCTATAGATTTCTGTAGGGGGTGGGGTGGGGTGAGGTGTGTTTTCGACCAAGTGATGGATCTATTGTAATCATTTGCTCTCACAAATGTTTCTCAAACTATCAGACTTTTCTCAAACTATCAAAATTTTCGCGCTTCAAACCTTACCACAATGTTGTTCTTATTATCAATATCTTTCGATAGCAACTTCCAGAGAAGCACAGCAGCAAAAGTCCAAAGCTGTTTACGAATAACCAGGTAAAAGACTGGTTTTTTGAGTGGCACGTATGTTTATTCGGCAATTGGAATTGTCTCGATGCAGATTCTGAATGCAGGTTTTGACATGGAAATCTTATTTAACGAAAAATTTCGGCGCGCTTTCCGTACATGCGTCACGGTTTGTATTTTATCTCATGACCATTATGAAGGTAGTAATACATGGAACAAGTACTATTCTGATCACTTCAAAGGTAGCATATGTGGCACCAGATTGCATGTAAGAACACCTAGTTTTACGAAAATTTTCAAAGGGGAGGGGGACACCCCCTTCCTTAGACCCCTCCCCCAGGCCAGCGATCACACAACGAACTGCATTGCAACCCGTTAGAAAAATCCTGGCTACGTCACTGTAAAGCATTATGTCATGTCCCCATCTCGCTCTATGATTCTATCTTCTTCTACCTGAATTTTTCAACAAATTGCATACGTATGCTCTATGATTCTGCGTACCCCATTCGAATCATTCGTATGTTGAGTGATTGTATGCGTTCGCGAAATGATTGTGTTCTCTCACTTGTTCATCAAATGTAGAATGATTGCAAGTTTGTTCTTTGATTCTACGTTCTCTCACCTGAGGTATTCAACTGCATTTTGGCTGCTTATTTTTGGCTGCTTATTTTTGCCTCACTGATTCAGCATTCTTTCACGTACATGGTTCACTTTTAGTATGACTGCGTACGTTTGTTTAATTATACTCCTTAATTAGTGACGTAGCCAGGATTTCTCTCACGGAGGGGGGGGGCATGCAGTATGTTGTGAGATCGTCGGTCCCGGAGGGGTCTAAGGGAAGGGGAAAATTATGTTCCTTACATGCAATTTGGTGGCACATATGCTACATTTGAAGTAAAATTTTCTATTAAAAAATTAACATAATTTAGGTACTAAAAAAAATTGGCATTAGTGAGAGGGGACCATGGCCCAATTCCCCCCTCAATACGCCACTGTGCTTAATCAGTTAATCTCACCTGAATTGTTCAACTGTGGTGCGATTATACACGTCCGCCAAGTTACTTCTCCGATAAGTTTTATCCATCTGTACAAACAACATATAAGTATACAATTGTACATCTCAGACGTGCCAGTCAATAACGTCAGTAAATGAAAGAACATAAAATTTCAATCAGACATTTATCATATTCTCCGAAAGTGTTGAAAAAAGAGAAGTATCCTTCCATTATCGACTTATATTTAGCTTTTTATGAATGAGAATGTTTTGTTAGTGAATAGATATGCCTACACTCATGATTTCTGACGTACTTGTAACCATGGAAATAGCTCCATGTTGTAACCCATATGCAAAAATTTCTATTGAAGAGATGTAAGCACGATATGCGAACAACATGCAATAGGTTATCATATAAACACATTATAAAATAATTACAATAAGTGTAAGACAAACCTCTTCTATAAACCCGCCCTCCAGAGACTTGTATTTCTCAGATGACGAATCTTCAAAGGTAGAGTCCCATGTCTCATCTGACAAAGTAATTTCCCCTTTTGTGCTAGACCCACCTGTCAAAGTATAGATTGCAGGAATTAAATCCACCACACTGGCCTTATTGCAGGCAACAGTATATAACATAACCTTACCATTTGTTATCAAATGTGGAAAATATCCTCTTTGACAGCTCCTCGTGGTTCTTAAACTATCCTGATACCGACAAGCAAGATTGTTACTTAAAATGAACAGATTTTGAAATTAAAAGAAGAATATGAATCCATACAGACCACCATATTTTAAAGGAAGATACTTGGATTATAGCCACCTTCATGCTGGCCTGCAAACAGGCAAATGTAAAGCATTTCTGTATTATATGTGAGCATAAGCGGCGATCCCGAGGGACAAGAAGACAGGTCCCCACAGGGGGACATGCCCCTAATATTTGAGAAATCGCCCATTGACTTTGATTTTTCAAACAGCCTAAATTATTTGAAAATGGGGTCATCCCCCCCCCCCAATATAGAAAACAAATCTCCGCCTTTGTATGTGAGTTGCGTCAGAACTATGGAAGAAGGTTGGAAAGCCATAGAATGCAATTTGGTACACGGATACTACTAAGGTTAGTTATATAAACGGTTGTCACGGGCTTAGCACCATAGGTGATACAATTTTATACAAGAAAATGGGGTCACAATTATATTATGTAAGGGTTACCACTATACCTTCTCCCTCTCACTTCGTTTCCGCCACCCTTATTTTTATTCTAGGGTTGGTTTCCTGTAAAATTTATTCAAACTTTCGTTTTATTGCCACACAGAAAGAAAATAAAAAAATCACATATCTATGGAGATATTTCTTACTTACCAACAACCAGTACATCGGGATCTGCAAAACGATAGAATAACAACTTAAATAGCATGAATCGAAATTTGTGTAATTTGAAATAATGACAGTGGACAACTTGCTTTGAGAGATGCCATATTTAGCAGCGCTCATCAGTTCAAAGGAAAAACACTTTCAGTTGAAATGTTTTCAAGTCACACAGTTAATCAGACACCAGAAACAGTTTTGGTATAGTTTATACATTCCTTTAAACTGATGATTTCTCAAATATGGGAAGTGCATATGACGTCACAGATAGGTCTCCATCCTCACTGGTCGACAATTCCTGCATATTTCCTCACGTAAACAAAGTATACGACAATTCCTGCATATTTCCTTACTTAAACAAAGTATACTGTAAAATATCTGGGCCATGCGCAAGTTCTTTCCTGCAGTGCATGCCGTACGTCAGAGGTGAGGAAACTTTTTTTCTGGCAGGCAGTTTTTGAAGTCATAACCCACTCGCTGGAGACTTGGCAGTGAAGGCACAAGCTTAACATACAGGCAACAAGCAACAGGCAAACAGATCCTGGTGGGGTTCAGGGGAAAATCCTGTAGGTAAGAAACTGGGGCGAAGACCCGGAAGCTCTGGAGGTTGTAAATGTGGAGGCAATTGACGCCGCCCACTATCTTAAAATGGCACAGAATGTACGAGGCTACATAGACCATATGCATCACCAGGGAGGTGTTAGGACCTCCCTGGTATCAAAATGTGACCATTCGTATTTTTATTTATGTATAAAGTAATAATGAATGGGCACACATGAAAAGTGCGTGCGAGGTGCGCCAAAAAAACTGCGTATTTTTAAACCGACTTAAATTTTACCCGAAATTTACGTCGCAAAATTACTGTCCATTTGATGCGCACTTGGGAGGGACAGTTCTATCCCCCTTCCGAATCTCCGGTATAAACACAGTGCCCACTTAGTTTTGCACCCTAATAGATAGACCAATGGGACATATGATAGTTAAATTCTGTACCTTTTTGTGATGCCTATCTGTTATGCAAAGCTCCAGTTACCTCCAGGAGTTACAGGATTTTGCACCAGCAGGTTTATGTCTAACGAAACAGTGGGCATGTTGCATTGTGCGAACCATCGTTTCAATAATACACTGGCAGACTGGACGTGTTATTCAGTAAGTTATGTGTAATATCCGGCAGTGGTATAAGTAGGATGAACGGTGGGTACCGTGGGCTATAAGATCGTCATCAATTTCTTCTCAAGTGATTCTGAATTTACATTTATGAACTGCATCGTGAGCCTGGTAAAATCATTGAGTTTCTAGGTAGTAACTCCATGGTAAAATGGTCTCGCAGGCCGCTTATGACTCAGTGGCGGAGCAAGGGAATTCGGTTAGAGGGGGGGGGGAATGGCCTGTAGGGGCTCATCGAAGTAGGTAGATACCCTATGCCTCAAAATAAAAACCTAAAAGGGCGCCGACAGGCGATTTGAGCCCTTCAGGGGGCGGCCGCCCCTGACTATATGGACGCTCCGCCACTGATACGGTCCTCGGGCCGGAGGTTTCCCTCTCGTGGGATAATGGGTTCACACTAATTATGCCTTGAATGAAAGATAAAATCCTTCTTAAGAGTACAACATGGATGAGCCTGATACCAACCATCACTTTGTTTAGGCCGGTTTCTGCATTTATGACATTTCATCTTTCAGAGTGTATTCTTACATACGAACACAAGAGTTAGAACATTCCGACATCAAATCCACATATTTTGTATTGTAATGTGCAACATTTTCGTCTCGAGAAGACATTATCTTGCTTGATATCATGTCACAAGGTTTGTTAGGAGGAGGATACATGAAATAATATTAGAGTTAGAAGTCTCGTGAGACATTTTCATTTATGATATCATGTTTGGATTGGGTTATTCCGACCACGTGGGATAATTCTTACAGTTCAGTTTCCACTTTAATAACGTGTTCGTCGTCCAACAGTACTAGAAGTAGCCAAACAGGGTGGTGAGCGGGTCACATCTTTCAAGTCTAAGTTTAATTTGGGCCCTTTTAAAATCTTACTAAAATCTATATGCCTGGATGCAATCTGTTCCACTCCATGTTGAGAATAAATATATCGGATTGTAATGAAAATTAAGAACATAATGATATTGAAGTAATACGTTATATACTCACATGTGACGTCATCGTTAACAACTGTAGGAGAAAAAGCAAACATGACAATAATACTAAAGGGAAGTACAAACTAGCTTTAACTTTACATTCCGGTAAGTAAACAACAAAATGGTAAGCAAAAATCATTCCATTTGTCATCGTTGTTCTATACTGAGTCCCTTACCGGGTTCCTTATCATAACTTATTTGTTATACTTGCATAATAAAATATCTCATTTTACTAGAATATAAAGCACCATCCCTTTGACAATACGACGTTAATATGACCGAGTTCCTTGAAAGATTAAAAATAGGGCAATTTTTCGGGGGTTGTTCTCCCCCTGACCCCTTGGCTAAGCTCACGGGAAGATGGTTGATGAAAGGGTTTGCAATGGGATTTGAAGTAATAATTGCACGCAGGATGTTCTGAAGGAAATAGCCTAAAATGAAGAGGTGCAAAATGTAAGCCAAAAATGACAATTTAACGATACTGTAGTAATGCTTTTCTTCATTTTCATAGTTTTATTTAAATTTACAATTTGTTCCCCTTTAGCGAACAATAGAATTTAGCCCAGGTATCTTAATGCAAACTACAACTACCGTAATTGTTATGTTTTATATCCCTAATTTTTGCTAATTTTAAGTATAATAACAAATTTAAAAATGAAAAAAAATTAATTGTAAAATAAAACCTGAATGGTACATTCGAATTAGAGACGTTTTACACAGAAAAGAAATTGAACATGAACTGTTTAAGTTGTTCGGTGATTTTTTGAAATAGGCATTGCAGGTCAGGGATACGGGATCATGTAACAAGATTTTACCTTTAAGCAGGTGACTTTTGAGCATTTTCTTTCTTCACACTCGATTCATGGCTGTTTAAATTCTTAACCTCTTCCACTTGGCTATGTGCCTGCAATTGCAGTGTTTAACCCCCTACTGGTTTGAGCTAACCAGTAAAGTTCCTTTGAGACAGATTTTAAAACAACCGTATCCTCACTTTGGAAGTTTCTAGTACATAATATCATCACACATTAGATCTTTACAAAGTCAGGCTAACCCTCAAAAGCGTAGGAGACGGGGAGAGGGAGGCTGTAGCCCCCCCCCCCAAGATATTTTTCTTAAAATTCGGGCAATATACTGCTATTTTTTAGGGCACTGCAGCGGCAGGTCACCTCAACTACAATTTCGGGCAAAGTCAAAACAGCCCAATCAAAATAGTCTCCTACACCTAAGCTTACCTTCCTCCACACCAGATTTGGATTTACCAATAGGCATATGTACAGTGACTGATACATAACCACGAAAATGGAGTTGGCGAAGAAAACTGGATCCTACAAATATGTCACAGTTTAGTGTTGAGTTATTTCTACTTTCAAGTCTTCGCAGAATTAGTGCCTGTATTATAGAATTACAGACAATAACAATAAAAAATAACTCACTGACTGCCATAATAGCGATAGCAACAGCGCCTCCTATCACCAAGGCGACGGCAAGAAATACAACACCTAAGCAGGCTTGGGCTAATAACGAATGAGCGTCTTTACTGGGTTTTTTGTCGTCTATTTCAGGTGAGAATGTGGGAAGAGATCTGTGATTAGAGTTAGGAAACTGTTTCTGATTGTACCGGCCATTGTAGTTATACACCACATCAGTGTTGTCATCGTGTATGTAAGCTGGGTTATGTCGAGCTCCTGTAGCTTCATAACGCTGAAAAATAAGAATAAAAGGTCATTAGCATTCACCCAAACAAACTAATGTATACTCCAAAGTTCAAACATTAGTTAAAGCCAGTGAAGTCCAAACAGTGGAGCATCCAGATAGTCAGAAGGAGGCCTCCCCCTGACGGACTCAAATCGCCTGTCAGTGGCACCCTTTTTAGGTTTTTACCGTATTGAGGTATAAGGTATCTACCTACTTCGAAGTGACCCTACAGGCCATTCTCGCCCCATCTAACCGAATTCCCTTGTCGTCACTGAGTTGAAAGTGTCTTGTAGAGCTCACCTCCAGTTTCCCCCGAATTCCCCCGATTTTGGTCGAGTATCCCGATTTACAACTCTATCTCTGTCCGTAGGTACTGAAAATCTAGATTTTGATGATCCGTACCGTTACTTACTACACTTACGCTTTTAAAGTTATGTAAAATGTTGACTTTTTTTGTTAAGTAAATCAGTTGAGAAATGTGCTAAATTTTAAAATGTGAGATTAAAAAATAAAGACCAACACATGATTAGAACAAACTTACAAGGTAGTGCAAGTTTCAGCAATTTATAGGAGTGTTTGACAAGATTTTCCTTGGTACGCTAAGCGCCAAGCTGTTGGAGGCGCTCATTTAACCCGCCCCCCACACACACACACACTTCAAGAAATCTATGTCCATAATTAACGCTCTACAAATGTTTCACTCGATATAGATACGGCGAGTTCAATAGTAGAATAATATATGGGTGTACTGGTAAGTATGACAGTAGATGGTTGGAGGACGCAAAGTGAACTAGAATCTTGAACAAGACTACCTTTTCTTCGGAACGCTGTCGAGTCATTCTCAAAATGATCATTTCTCAGTTTCACCTGCAGAATATTTGCATATGACGTCAGAGGACTATAAAATGGAAGTCCACCCTTGGTTGCCCACCTGGTGGCAGACCTTTTTTCCCAGTTTAAACGGGGGTGGGCATTATAGGAAATTTCCATTTGAAATCATCAAAAATTATGCTCTGGTTGGGGTCAAGGTTACGGTTAAGGTAAAAAATAAAAGTACTCCCATTCGGCCTGGGAAATAAGCCACGTCGCCCTTCGGACGTGTATTACTCTTGCGGGCTATATTGGCTGCACTAGTAATTCGTAATAAGAGAATGTACGTGAAAAAGAGACATTCATACTCGACGCCTGGTAGGAAAGTAACGCCTTTGGTTGAGGTAAGCCCGTTACTACTACAACATACAATGATAACATTCATTGTTCCTCCTCGAACATGACGCTGGAGTCGATTGTCAAGCAAATAGGGAAGTCAGTGCGAACTGAAGGGTCTACAGAAATACTTCGAATACCTTCATTGTCTATTTAGCATGGATTCTATATGTTGTGCATGGTACAGCGTCTTGTTGCCCAGATTAATGAAATCATAAGGAAATATTTGCCCAACAAACATAGCAATTGACGTTAGTGGGTAACGGTGACTCATCTGACGAGGTATATCTGTGTGTTCATCGTATGATCTCTCTGACTCTTGTCATCAAAATTTCCCTCTTGTAAAAGCTTTGAATCTTAAAATGAACGTAATCCTTTAAATACACACTATCAATGCTAAGAAGAGAAGATTTCCACCAGAACACGCAATACCAACGTCATACAGGCCTTTATCAGTGAGGATTTGCCATGCAGTGAATCGGACAAACAGTTACGTATTTGGCAAATTGCTTTGACAAGGGAACTTTCGGCTGCCGATTTCCTTTAAGCACGCCCCTTTTGAGACATATAGTGAAGCGTTCCCTTTGTTCTCCTTCAGGTGTAGCACCAAAAAGTGACATTGGATGGATATGTTTCCCAACGGGATTGGGTCTTTTATAACTTTAATATAACCAGAAAGCCCATAGGCTTAGTGATTCCTTGCCGAAAAGGGAATGCTTTGTTACACAGAGGTTCATCCGGCAAATTTATACTTCTTGACTACATCATATTTTACAATGCATTCACAATTTGACTCCTGCTGACCTCACATGACCTTTCAACCCCACCAAAACTTGAATGAAGAAAAAATTGAAAAAAAAAGAAAACATGTTTTAGGAGAGATTTGTCTGTACTTCCTCCCTTGTAATGTCATGCTTACAAAGTTCAGTTTTTGACCTCTGGTGACCTTGAAGAGACCTTGGAGAGCATGGTGGCCTAATGGTTAAGGTATTGGACTTGGGATCTAAGGATTGCCGGTTCAAATCCCGCCTGGGTCAT
>WURT03133925.1:0-11420 GCA_009936505.3 Holothuria glaberrima | reverse complement strand
TTCTCTAATACCCACCTTAGGGGGAAAGAAGTTGTTGAAAAGTCGACCATAGGGCGAAAAAATAGGGCGAAAAAACGCATTCCCCTTAACGTTTTCACACACTTTTTATATAGGAATACGTAAACGTGTGGTAACGTCCTTTTGCAGACTCTATATGCTATTACTTCAAAGTCGACGAATTTACGGACACCTACCTGTTAACACGCACGGATGACAGGCCGTTGAAATAACGTTGTTTGTATCTTAAGGAGGTTGGGGGGAAACATATGCTTATGTATTTTATTGTTTTTTTGCTTAAAGGTAGGAAGATGTAAAGACTTTCGCCCTAAGGGGGGAATTAGCGTCATATATATATATATATATATATATATATTTACGTCTCTCCACTAATTAAATAGGTGCTGTTGGGTGTACAGCGGATGTTCCAATCTTGATGACACAGAAACCGACGTCGTTGCCTGTTTTGTCAGAGATTGAAACACAATCGTTCACAGATGACAGCTTTATTATCTCCGGGCACACAACTAAATCTTCAAGTACTAGAGAAAAATTTCCCATTCGGGAGCTTTTTTCAACCATCGATCCCACAGTATTTGCAGAACCCACATCAAATACCAAGACTTCCGTGACTGCAGAGCCCACAGGATATTCAGAGTTAGTAACCTCACTGAAAAAAGGTTGTACAGGTGTGTATAAGCCTAAACGTTAGTTCTATATTATCTTATCCCCCTGCTTCAAATGTTTACGGAGGAAACATATTGGGTTTCACCTGGCAACACATACTTGGTGTTTCAGCAATCCATAGGTCTATCTGACTCTACCTGTCTACATTTATAATAACTGTTTAAATTCAAAATAGCAGGAGAAAACGAAAATCTACAAGTTTGTTAACGATAATTAATTCTGTTTTAAAAGCTGAATCTCAAATCCGAGGTTCAAGCTAGTGTTTCCACCCGAATATCCAGTGACACGACGATGACTTTAACACCACTCTCTATCTCAAACCATGCTTATAGCTTTACATGTTTATTATATTATAGGTTCTGATGGTTGTACAGTGGATGTTTCAACCTTGATGAAACAGAAATTGACTTCGTTGCCTGATGTGTCAGAGATAGTGACACAATCGTCCACCGATGATAACCTCATTCTCTCCGGGCAAACAACTTGGCACTCAAGAACTGCGGAAAAATCTCCAACACCAAAGCCTTTCCCAACTTTTTTCCCAACACTGTTTACCGAACTCACATCAAATACATATTCAACACAGACGCCCAAGCCCTCACTAACTGCGGAGTTCACATCAACTACAAAACATACAGCATTTTTAGATTCCACACTATACCAAGAGACCATAGGAACTTCAGAGTCAGCACCGCCCTTGGCAAAAGTGTCTATAGGTGTGTACATCTACTTCTTTATGTCAGTTTATTATCTTATTCCCCGTTACGTAACGTGTAGGGAACAAACATATTGTTCTCTTTTACGCCAGCTTTTTTATCACTTTGCAACTGTTGTAACAATCCATATTTTGCAGCCTTTGAAGAGTTTGTTGACTGTACTATTATCGATGTGGTACTGTAAGAGATTAATCCCTGAAAATCTTTCTCACATGTGAACGTAAATTAAGGATGTCTCATTGACATATTACTAAAATAGTATGTCCCACAGCCGTAACCAATGTGAGTTCAGTCAGCCGAGTAATAAAAGACCCTGAGTGTAGACTGGGTTTGTATGTGCAATACACATCACCTATGTAATTCAATTAGCTCGCTTCGACTACTCTTTTACCTCCTCTTGTTTCTAATTTGTAAGTACTCCAGTCATGCTATTACAGAACGGTAAACATCCAGTATCATATCCTAGCTGCCATAAAACATTGTAAAATAGCTTTCCGTTTAATACCGATTGTCACTTTTAATAAAAATGTGTTAGCCAAGACTAAGCGGGATACGGATATTCTTTTCGAAGAATGTTTTGGGAACAGATAATTTCGAAAATATCTTAGCCAATATTGTCCCTCACCTCATCTTCATCAAAGCGTTAAAAGTGCCACAAGTGCATTTCCTTTTAAATCCCCTATTTAGGTAGTGGGCTTTATAAAAGTTCTCATTTAAAATTTGAAATAAAAATTGGAAACGATTCACATTTTTTTTTCAAAATTTTCTCAAAGTTTGTTACATTTACAGATACGATTAAAAAGACAACTACAGATACCTTGTGGTCCCAAAATCAACTCAAATACAGTCAGGAATTTCACAGACGAATTCTAAAAAGCTGTTGAGGTATAGCTAGGTGTGTCATTGTTTTCAAATTGCACTCAGTGCACTTACAACAGACGGAGACAATTCCCCGCTCTCATTTACATATCTTACTGTCATCGCTGTATTGTCCTCTCATTTCAAGCATTTCCTCATTAAGACAATATGTGGTCTCCACTAATACTTTGTCAGATGTATGCATGGTAATGCATATCCTATGAACACCCTGATCAATGTAAATTGACACCATCAGCAGGATGGAATACTGTGTTCACTTCGCTCGCCAAGATATTCACGAGTGTTTTTAAACGGATGTTTCCATACGTGGAGATTTATGAGACATGTTTAGCACTCTCGACACTTTTCCAATAAGGGTGTGGGTAAGTGGGTTTCCCCTTATTTAAAGAGTGTTTTGTGTACAAAATGAGCGAGGAATACGCAGCACAGGATTTTAAGTTGTCAATAGTTCGCTCAAAATTTATTCGATGTATACAAATTTGGTATCAGTTCAGAGGAAATGTTTGCTGATTTCAATTCTAGTAGAATAAAAAAGATATTTCCTTCCAAATCTAAAAACAATATGAAATCAAACGATTTAATTTGAGTTTTTTCCGTTATATATAAATTAGCCAAAACGGCATCATACCTAAGCTGCATGTTCCAATCTTCCATGTAATTTGGTTGTCACCTGATAAATTATTCTTAACTCTTCTAAAGTTGAATTAAAGTATGTCAGTATCAAACTAAAAACACCACATACACGTGGAGGAAATGCTCATGAAGGTTTTATTTATTGGTTAAAGCCATGAAGCTTAAAAAGCCCTATAAACTGTTAGTAAATACGACATTTCAAGAATAAAAAGTGAGCTGTACCTCCAAATTGTGTGGTGTCGAGGCTAACAAAAAATGGCGGTTCATTGTTTCTATATATCTTTACACGGTTAAATTAAAGAGAACAACATATAACTTTTCTCTACCAAAAGTCTGAGAAATTTATAAATAATTTCAATCTGAGGTACGTCATGATGAACCTGTTCGAAGAATCTGTGACCATATATAACTTAGAGCAACTTACAATAAACGTTGAGTGCGTTGTGGAACGTGCTTATTGTTCAATTTTTATGATTCAGTTTTGTATTATGTTGGTAATCACACTTGAGATCTGGATTTGTGATATTGAAATAAACATCATAGATCAGTTAAGGAATCATGAATGCGTTTCATTCTTAAAATGTCGATGAATTGCAAACAGAAAAATACCCCTTCCCCCTGATGTCGGTAGAATGCAACGGTCGTTCGAGGTCACAGAGGATAAACTTTTAAATTCTTTGTAAGCTGAGGTATCTCATACTTGGACGTCACACACAAATGACATGGTCAATTGTTTTGTTAGATGTGTAAGTTCCTTTGGAGTCACTAGTAGCCGTATGGTGAAAACCACCACATACATCATAAAAGGTAATTATTGACAGACCTTGTAGTTATCATGCGGATGCCCTCATATTAGGTCAAATAATTCAATTGTTTTTGGTGGCGGCCAAGGTCATTTGAAGTCAAAGGAGATCAAACTGTGAAAATCTGGCTTGTAGCTCTGAGGGATGATACAATACGCAGCATGTGGACGACCCATGCTGTGTCAACAGAGGTCAAAATATGAAAACATAGTAAAACGTGTTACCTCAAAAATAATTTCTTTGAGGAATAAACATCTGTATGACGAAGCCTTTCTCGTCGGCAAGGATTCCCTGAGTGTGTCCACTTTCTGGGGTAATCCTCTGTACATGCTGTTAGGCAGTCTTCAAACGTTTGTGACAGCGCATTGAACATGTGCAATATCGAAAACAATCTTGGGGAATTTTTCACACAAAAGAATGCACAATTTTCATCACTAACTGTATCATAAAAATTCAGTAGTTTTACAGCTAATTGTGCAATTTTTATCCATAACGGTTATCCGACATACGTTGCAATGGTGTTCTCTTTACACAAAAAACAATAAAAATGCATTGATATCTGGTATTTCCTCCCTTCTTTTTGACAGTTCTATGGGCGATCTCCAGTATTTTCGTGGCTTTAAGCATAACCATATTGGCATTTCGAAAATGTCAACTCTTAAGAAGAAGTGGAAATTACTATGTTACTAATACGATACCTCCGGTGGATACCAATGATGAAACATATGTATAGAAGTTGCGAGGATTTCCACACTAAAATGCAAGAGTAGCGAAATGATTGAGAAAAAACCTAAGATTCATTATTTGCCTTTCTGTTAAAATAGTGTGAACTTTTATAGAAAGAAACAAAAACTCTGTGATACACAACTGTATGAGTGTAAAATTGCACTTTGAACTACCGGTTTTACACATGGCAGTGAGAAGACATTTGTAAGACACAAGTAAGTACTATGTTGCAAATATGTCGCAAATTACTTTTCATGTTATGCACACAACTACTTATTTTTTTTTTTATTATTTGTCATTTTTAACTAAACATTTTGCTGGAGACCGAAGAGATAATTTGTCAGAATACGTTTTTCCATTCCAACACACCTTTAATGTTTACTTTGCAAATATGAAGCAGACCTAGAATTTCTGGTTTTGTTTCCCCTTCAAGAACGCTTAGATTGCAAAACAATGTAATTTAGATCTTCACACGCGAAGGCTATTGAACAGCTTCCATATATTCAATCCATGCACACGCAGTGACTGGCTTGCCTGCATGCCGTGTCCTTGCCGATACTAAAATCCACTTTAACATCCGCCTCTCATCGGATTTTTTCAGAACTGTAACACTACCAAAAAACCACAAAGAGAGATAACACTTTCTCTCTTCCCTACTCTTAACAACTTGTCTAAACAAACTGTATCAAGTGTAAATAGGCTGCTCTGTCGAATACAATGGCTAGGCACACATCTGCTACAAGACTATTTAATGGTCAAGTGAACAGTTAACTGGTCATGCAGGATTATTTGACAGTTAGTTAATACTTGATTTAGCAGAAGTGTGAAGACATAAAAAAGGTGCGAACAAAGTCTCCATCGGCAGAAACACCTTATGTGTCAAATTAAACAGACTGCAGACTAGTTTTAAATTTTTGGAAAAAAGCTAATAAAAAAAAGGAATAAGTAAAGTACATTATTCAAACCTATAGCCATATTTAACATATTTTTATACTTGCTATCAGTGACAATTTCTTCATTACATGAGGTTAATGAAAGTAGGTGCTGGTATTTTCATTCGGTTTTGATTTTTTGCAAGGCAAACATGTATTACCACAATTCAGTACGCACCCATTGTTCACCCTTTTCAGCTCATCCCCTTCCTTAAGAAAGAAGGACAAAAAGCATGAAACTGCCTTACAAATTGTCCTTAACCACCTTTGATACCGTAGAAAGCTTTTTGTGGATGGGGAAGAATGGGGTGTTTTGGGCTTTGGATAACTTATGTCACTTATGTCCTACCAGGAGTAATATGATAAGATAGAAAGCTGACAATTAACCCTGAAAAACTAAAATAAAAGTTGTCTTTTGTATAACAACTTCCTAATTTGTAAATTTTGTCAGTATATCCAGTTTCTAAACAACAAAAAAAGTTGCATCCGTTATAAATGTAATGGTAAAAATTTGAAAAACTGCCTCCCACTTTTTTGCTCTTAAGAATAAAATGTTATTCGACATGTTAGCTTCTCAAGAAAACTTAATATTAAATATTTCAATTTGGGATCTCAGCCAGGGGAAATTACTGCATTGCTTATCCTTTATAGTTCCAACGTTAGTGAAGTTTTCAATAATAATTTAAATGGTTCTGCCACCAGTTAGAATTTATCACCCAATGAGATGAAGCAACGGTAACCGCTGTGGTCTCATTTAACCCTTAAAGAATTACTGGTAAACACAAAGAGTAAGAGATGAAGTCAAGTGGAAGGCGGGAAAGAAGCATATATTGAGGGGACAGAAGGTCCTGAGTAGGCGCTGTTCCTGTAAATTGTTTACATCTGCACAACAGAGAGGAAAGGAAAAGCGGAAAGTGAGCAAAGGCAAATTTTACTGCTTTGTTTTATCTCTGTGAAGAGAGTTTTTTGAGTTTTGCTCAACTGCACATTTCAAACAATTTTATTAGAAGGCATACGTATCTATAGAAATAACTAAAGTGCTGGAATATAATTACATGTGCAGAAAGGTAAAGGAGCTCAGGATAGTTAAGGCAATACAGGATGATATATTCAAGATTTAGTAAGACCTGTTTTGATCAAATTGTTTAAGGTAGGATAAAGCTAAAAGGTTCTTTACCAACCATGGACCCCCAGTGGAAGCATTTACCTTATCTCTTTGGTAAACACCACGTGGGCCTCCCTTTTTACATTCATCCCTATTTATGTTCCCACCAACCTAAGCACCGATCTATGATGAATTATAACTTCAGTATGATATAGGTGAGTTTATTATTCAAATGATTGATAATTACATCTGTCCAAAATTTAATAAGAATGCTTTTGGCTATTTGTACTCCCGTTAAACATTGCAGTTAAGGAGTTTTCTGGTACTATCCAAGATCACCTAAAGTAAGTGAACACCCTCTTTTTATTCAAAGGTAAGTCGACCTTTAATCCCTTTCAAAATAACCATCTGCGCCTCCTTTACTTTGTTTCTTGGAAATGAGGAAGTTATTCTTAGCCGACTTTGCTCCTTTGTTGACATTGTCAGTATGGTTTTCTTGTGAAATTTAAAGAAAGGAAACTTCAAAGGTAGTACATTTCGTAAAAAATTAAAAGCGTTTGGTAAAGAAAATCATGTTACTTACCTACAAAATTATCACATTATTTGATAAAAGAATCAGCTACCCACTCCGCGATTCAGAGTGACCACACTTTCTTGGTTCATAAATGTAAAAGGCAATTGCCCCCTGCTAATAATTAACGTACATATAACATGTTGAACTGCTCAGGATTTATTGTGTGACCTCGACTCCTTTTACTTATTATAAAATCTCTGGCTCGGTCATTGTCCATTTTGCAAACAGTACCATTTATT
The DNA here is from genome assembly GCA_009936505.3 of Holothuria glaberrima. Classification (NCBI taxonomy): domain Eukaryota; kingdom Metazoa; phylum Echinodermata; class Holothuroidea; order Aspidochirotida; family Holothuriidae; genus Holothuria; species Holothuria glaberrima. The sequence continues at coordinate 4,129 of WURT03133925.1, read as the reverse complement.
CCACTTAGATGGTAGATCTAGTTTAATACCATGACTTGGTTAGAGTAAGTTCATTATTAATGTACGGAAGCAAAAACAATTTTACAATGTTAATGAAGTAGTATGTGTACAATGGCATTTCAATTTTTAATTACCGGTATCTTTCCTAAAGAGTTGGTTACGAGGTCTCTCAACTTCTTGATGCAAACTAATTAAGATTTGTTCGACCCGTTGCATACATCACTCTTGATGATCGTAATGATCAAGTTTATTATTTGGCCAAGTTTAGCCAACGGAAACTTTCTGTCCCTCTCTCGTATAAGTCTCGCTAGCAGAAATATTAAGTCACTGTTACTCTCAAGACTTCGAGCTCCATAATTCATGGAACACACAACAATGTAGTGCACACAGTCTTCAATCAAGGTGTAAATGTTTTAAATAGTTACGACTTTAATTAATGGTACCCACATGTATGTGTACAGCTTTCACTTGATAGGGAAAAATCTTCCAATAAATTAGATACATTGTTTGACAATAATGCTGTGCAGTGTAATTCCCGTTCTCAAAGCTAGGCGTCACACCCCGAGCCTTTGCTATCAGGCATGTGTTACACAATGTTCATCACAGGTAGATTCTTATACAACCTTGGTTTACAAGAGATGGCTCGGGTGTGATGTCTAGCTTGGATAACAGAAATTACACTGCAAAACATTACTGACAAACGATAGATCTAACTAATTAAAAGATTGTTTCCTAACGAAGATATTTTAAGAGTTATTTGTACTAATTCTTAAAGGTATGTGTTGATGGTAAGACTTCTTTTCGATGTCACAGATGAGACCGCATCGACAGGAGTTAGTATCTCTTTTACATTAATAAGTTTGGTCTGTTTGAAAACCTTTAAGGACACTGGGTATAAGCATTATGTAATCGTACGTATTATAGGTTTGAGGTCACTGGTTTTGTTCAACTAAAACCCCAAAATTAATTAAATCTTCGTCATGAAGAACAGAATTTGTAGGAGACCATTTTAAGCAAGTGACCTTCTAATATGTTACCAGAGATCCGTTTTTCAACAAAATACTAAGGTCATGATCTGGCTTGTTCCTACTTATTCTTCACAAAACGGATACATACATGAATTGCAAAAAATACTTATAGGATGATATCTGTAACGAGTTAGTAGGCTACCTTGAACGACCACGACCCTTAGCCATGTGATTTAGCCAAATTAACCAATTACTGATATAATAGGACTAGAGAAAAGAAAATCATTATTGAGAACTAGTCTGGTAGATCGATTTTTCGTCTACTGAGAAGAGGGAAATTATTCATGTAGTTTAACGATGGTATGAAAAGGAAGTTCTCTACGCCACCAAGAGTCACGACAAAGATACTCAACCAGAGTTATTCCTACATTGTAGTTAAACAAGAAAAACTCAGAATTACGTGAGAACGGTTCTGTTTTTGATTTTTAATATGTAATTTAAGGATGCAACGAATAGATTGAAGAGAAATATGTCAAATACATTTTGTTGGTTTCATAGAAATCATACAAACATACATACATACATACATTGTCTATTAGCGGATGGATCATAGGGAAAGAACACACTAAATATCACAAAGGTAATCCGTATATTTTATTTTTATTTGTTGTGTGTTAGGTTAAATGATATTTTAAAGGAAAGCATTGTCGATTGAAGTATTTGTTGTGCAAATCATATTTTACCAGGAATAAATGGCAAGGGGGACAGATTGTGGAGTTGCTAACTTACGCATAAAAATATTTTCAGTATTAAATTTGTTAGAAAGCTTATAAACAAACTTTTTGAAGTTCTAGTGTTGTAAATATGTTATACAAGATGACTTGAAAAGGTCCTTATGTTCATTTTATCTGTTTTTGTTGTATGCGAAATACATACAAAACACAAAACAATACACCTCGACGATTCCCAATTTCTTGTATTCTGGTTCAGGACCCGTTTTGTAAAACATTAGCACTAATGGAATTTGTAGGAAAACTCATAAACACCGATTAGCTATCATCGAAACAAGTTCTCCCTTTCGACATCACCACAATGGTTAGAGAGATAAACTTTTTTGCCTCGTTCTGAACATTAATTTTTTTTTTATTATATTTCAAAAAACCGAGTCTTGTAAACGGTCCACGATGTAATAATGAAAAATAGACTTCTGCTTTTTCAAGTCACTTGCAGAAAACGGCATGAAATTTCATGCCGTTTCTGCTTAATTAAGAAAAAACAACTGGCTTTCTTTGGTTCATTTAAAGGAAGTCGTTTCAAGTTCGACAAAACCTTGCCTTAAATTGATATAAGCGTAGCAAGCAGTATGAAAGTGTGGGGGGGGGATTTTTGGACACTGCACCTCGCCCTACCCCCCAGACCAAAACATACATTTTTGATGTGAAATCTTTTGCCTTTTTCTACCTGAAAGAGTAATTTAAAAAATTAATAAATAAAATGAACAAAAATAAAAGGAATATTTGTATGTCATAACTCATGTTAAAAAAATGAAACTGCACATTAAATAGAATAGAATTCTTTGTTTTTGCCAACCATTGTACACCCAACAACTGCAGTACATCTGTGCCTGCTGGAAAGGAATATTGATAACATCTGGACGCCGGTATGCTGGTATATTACCATCCAAAGTGGGGGGAAGAGGATTTTCGCCCCCCCCCCACCATCGAGAGTGGGGGCGGTCTCCCCCTCTGCCCCCCGCCCTTTTCCTACGCCTATGTGATGGTTGTCGAAACCTGCTCTTAATCTAAGTGTTAAATAATTGCAGGCATTAGACCAATCCACATTATGATATCCATGTCGCTAGAGGGCCCATTAGCCTAAAGTTGCACCTTTGCGGCTTTCTCCACCTTTCCCCAGAGTTGCTATCTTTACTTTAATCTCTTGAGGAAGAAACCTTCCAATGTACTTTTAACCACTACTCTCTTCGCTTGCAAGTTGTACCACACAGACTATTGTTCAGGATTAGACATGCAACACTGCACAACCTTTAGTGCACAGAAGACGGGAGAGCTAGGTGTGAGACAATGACTCATGCTCTAATAAATTAAGTTAGAAAACCCGCCCAGACAGCCACACGGCGGGTTTTTGAGTTCTCAGAAGATGCAACTTATTACTAAAGGGAATATTAGCAGCATGTTAATTTCAACTTCTTAATCATTCAGTCGATGAACTGTTACAAAGAATGTTTCGATGTGACCGTATCTGTCGTTTGCACGAATTCTTGAAGGAGACGCCGTTCAAAACAAAGACGAAAAGCGAGAGATTTCATTTTTCTTGTACTTGACTTTACCTTTGAATCTATATTTTGAGCTAAAGTGTCACACTCCTTTTACCTCACTATGACAGACGTTGCCCACGTATTTTTGGATACAATTTAAGGGTATATTCCTAACTTGGAAGGTGCCTAAAAACTCGACGTACGGAACAAGGTAAAAATCGCTTTGACCGAAAGATTTCACCGAAAGATTTTTTATACCAATACGTTCGACTAAAAAAAGACAGAGGTTCAGTTGCAAGAAGTCGCTTGCACAAGAAGAGGGTGTAATAATCACATGCAGGAAAACCAGACAGTATGTGTGATCTGTTTATACGTATTTCTACAATTACTTGACAGGGAGATTCTTCATACCTCGTGTAGAGGTACCGTGCAGCTTTTTTTTTTTTTTTTATTAAAGACTACTTCGATACACAAATCTTTTATGTAGCAAATTTTCGAACCTTTCCATAATTTAGTGAATGATTCGTAGTCTTGGCTGTGTGTAAAGAGAGCCTGTGATGTCTAAGTGTGTGTGCGGAGGGAGTGTCAACTCGTTTTGAGAAAATTTTTGTAAGGAAAATGGATTTTCATGCAAAATGGTGCTACCTTTTGTAAAGCTTTGAAATGATTACACGTTTACTTTTTCTGGACGGTGCATATATTTTCTTCTGAGGTGATTACTTATTGAGGATCCTATCATGATGCATTTAAGTGACCTCCATATAACAGTACAGCCGTGAAAAGTGTGTGACAACGTTAAGGATAAGCAATATTTCCCCCTATGTACAATTTCCCCCTACTGTAGGTTCGTTTATGTCATTTTTCCCCAAGCAGAAAATTGGCACAT
>WURT03133914.1:0-11420 GCA_009936505.3 Holothuria glaberrima | reverse complement strand
TCCATTTTTAAAGTCTTCGGTATGACCCAGCCAGGATTCGAACCCTAGACCTTCCGGCTGCAAGTCGGATGCTCTAAACACTTGACCAGGCGACTCTGCGTCTACCTGGACTCTACACTCTTTTCAGGGATTTTATCTTACTCCCTCTACCTGCTGCTGTTCCATGAAATTGTTTACTTCCTTATTTCGTCCTCCTCCTCCCACTCGAGAGCAGGTGTGGAACCAGGGCTGAACAAATTTGAGGTTAGGTGCAAATAAGGGGCCTTAAACAAAGTCCAATGCAAAAAGTGGAGGAATAAACAAAAACCTTGTAAAGCCTAGCGTCTACTATGCACGGAACATTTCTATGGGAAATATTTTGCATCATAAGCGAGCCGTACTACAGGAAGTCTCACTTGAACACCTTGACAGATTTTCCACTTGCTCTTATTTCATTCTTATTCTGCATATCTTAACTACGGACTGCTATTATCGACTAACATGGCTCGAGCGAAGCGCAACATATTAACTGTATCACGATACATCGATACTGACCAAAGGCCAGTCCATACGTTAAAATTTTCACACGCTATAAAGCTATGAAAACCATATATGGTCATCTATGCTCTTCCAAGCCAATCACCGACATAACTGAGAGTTGAACAGTGTTCAAATTTTTATTAAAGTATGAACCGGCCTTAACGATTAATTGGCGGTGACGAGAAACTACATTTGCTCAATGTTGTACGTAGAAGTTAAGAGTTAACAGCCAAGTGATAATACTCGTTATGTTAATGCTAAAGTTTGAGCGCATCTTCTGTCTTTTCACCCCCACCCTTACCCTTAATCCCCGACTGGTTGCTGAGTAGGGGCCCGTCCCGACCCCTTTAACCATGTGTCTGAACTGCGAAGACGGTTACAAATTAGCACACCTTACAAAACTCTCAAAGTTTTGTTACCTATGTAAATGTGGCATTTTAAAGCAAATATACTAGATTGCATGAATTACCCCCTACCCACACAAACACCTCAACTTGGGAACCCCCTCCTTATCACGTCAAGTCGTAATGCATCATTCTAGACCTTCGAGGTGATATCACCTCCCTGGTTAGACTATTTCGCAGAATGGTTGAAACAGGGAGTTGATCACCTCCATGGTTGAACAAAAATAGCGACAAAACTGCAACTTGCAATTTTATTAAAGGTGTTTCATTTTCTACGATGTGTATTTACGCAAAAAATTTCTTGAAACGACCTCAAATGTACCAGATTGCACGACTTACCCCCTACCCCCAAACACACCTTATCTTGGGAACCCACTCCACATCACTTCAAGTTGTAATGCATCATTCAAAAGTTAAGGATATTGTTATTCATCAGATGGAAAACTCTTTATTTTCCTGGTGAATGAAATTGTAAAAATACATTATAATTTTAGGGGATGCTAACTGTGTCCGAGTTTCCCGCGTTCATGAAAAATTTTAAAACCCTTCATCCTACCCTTCACGAGATAGTGGGCTATGATGCCGATGATTAGCAGAATTTGTCTTAGGTGCAATCAATCTGGTCCAAAGAAAGAGACATGTTTACTTCTTAATAGAATGCAGTTATTTACTAGGTACTCTATCAAGTAGTATTTAGTCTATTCAGAATGGTACATGTTAGACTATATGGCAGGATGGTTGAACAATTATAGCGAAAAAAATGCAACCTGCAATTTCATTAAAGCTCTTCCATTTTCTATGATGTTTATTCACCCAAAATCTTTCTTGAAACGACCTCAAGATGTAAACCTCAATTACACCACCGTGCTTTAAATAGAAAATTACAGTAAGAAGTTTTTGGAAAAGGTTATACTGGTTTTCTTACAATGCACGTTCTTTTTCATTCGCAAAATCGTGGATCCAGAATTGTAAGCATTATTAAAGCGTACAAAAAGGTTTTCTATCGCAATCTATAACCATCAAAACGCCTAAAAAGGAATAGTTTCTCCCTTCCTTGGTTATACCTATTATGGTAACCATTTCTGGGGCCTTTTACAAACCTTTTACGACCCATTTTACTAAGACTGAAAAGATAAAGACATTAAATCACATTCATAGAGATGAGCCTGCTCGGTATATCTCTTACACACAACATTTGATATTTCAGTTTACTTATTCTCTTTTTCCGTGACCTTCTTTTTAGTTTTGTTGTTTTATTGAATACACGTCTAAGCAAAAGATTCTGCTACAGAGTCTTTTGCTGCTCATACCTACCACATTGTACCCAGTGAATATCTCTTCTCATTGTTGTCGTGTTCGCTGATCTTCCCTAGGAAACCAAGAATTTGCAAATTGTAATGTCTTCTTTACCACTGTAAACTTTCTGGGAACTAATCGTAGTTCGTGGTTCGGTGCTGCTTTTTGGATCTCACTCAGAGTAATAGTAACCCTTGGCCTGAATGCACATATCTGCGAACACCTTGTTTACAATGGCTAATTTAACTTTGCTCCACATTTTTTGTATTCTTTTATCATCTCTCCTGGTAAGCAACGTCCAAAGCTCATCAGAAGATAAGTGGTAAACTTTTTCTAAATTTTTTTGGGCAAGTTTGTGTAAATTACTTATTTTTGATAGAGAAAGAAGGAGCGTGAAAGTTGTTAAATATTTCCCACGTTGCTTAGAAAATGAGTGTCTGGACTTCTTTAATCTATCTCAATATCTTGTAAAACTTTGATAATAATTTCTGTAAATGTACATACTACAAAGGCAATGTTCCCTTGAGAAACTTCAAACCCGGTGAATTTAGGAAATACCCTTACACTAGACGATAAGCATCTTTGTATCTCATGATACTTTGTCTATTTGCAAAGAGTTTCTTTATTCACACTCGTTTCACAAAGCCTTCCTCGACCATCAATGTACAGCAAGTACCATACTAACGTATAGCAGGTACCATACCAAACACACGCTAAATTAATTCGTTTTGATTTTGTAGTACGTATTAGACGTACTATCAGCAACCAACGAACTTGGTTTATCTTTTACTTCAGATACTGAATAAACTTATATATTATCCACATTTTTTCTCTTAACTCAAACCTCCAGTTCTTCTTCATTAAAGATGAACATAGAACTCTGTGTCATCCGATTAAAGACATTAACACAATGTTTGAAGTCTAACATAGGCTTATTACTCTTCTTCAAAATTTACCTGTTTACACCAAAGAGGGATATGCATTTGTAAGATATTTATGTAAATATTTTCTTTGAATTATCTGCTCAATTTTAAAGAGTCTGGCACAGTGGTGTGGATATTTTATCGTAAATTGAGATACTCCCTTTAGTATCATGAACTCTCAAACCTCTACTCTTATTAGTACAATTTAAATTGAATAATCGTAATTAAAAACGTACCTCTAGTATAGAACATATGACTTGGGCCAAATACGCTACACAGTCATCTCTAGCAAATTCCTTTTACGCCAAATATCTCCCTTTTGACTGTTAAAGTGCCGACGATCCTAAGTACGTTTTCTTTACAAACTTGTAATGCTGAAGATATGAAACAACATTTCAGAAATAATTAAATTAGTATAGATAATTAAATTTAAGTTTAGCTTAGTACCACATAGTATGCAACAAAATCACTTACATTAATAATAATGATGGTGGCGTTCCTCTTAGAAACATATATTAACATTTTTCATAGATTGATTTTTTTTTTTTTTTTTTTGCATTAATTGAGAAATTGCAGACATGAGATCCATATTTCAAGGCTGGGTACATGCAGCTTAAAACACTCGGGAAGTGCCGTTTCCGGCCATCTGGGGGGTTTGTAAAGCCAAAAATTTTCTTGTACGCTCCGCGCCAACCGATGCTGGCGCTCCGCTTAGATAGTCCCGCCGAGCATGACGACCCCCCCCCCAGGTAAAAGCTGGCTACGAGCCTGCATTTGTTAGCTGTCGTTGTATCAGTTACTCGCGATGCTTCATCGTATGTGTTAGCTAATGCATTGAACTTTACCCCAGCGGAAAGGACTCTGTTCGCTCCTCTGCTTCTCAAACCAAAGTATATGAGTGAATAAGGAATACGCCGTACAGCCAGCTAGACAAATTGAACTTCTGCAAACTTCCCAAGTAAATCTCTATTGTCAAGGTCGCTAGTCACTTGTGGCCCGCTCGCAGGGCGTATTAGTGGGTAATTGAATGAGTCGCATTTCGCGACTTCAATTGTGTCCGTGTGAAATATTAGGAGTCGTAACAATTGATGCGTTGCAATATGCAGACAGGAGCGATCGCAACGCACGCATGTTGCGATCAAGTTGCTGATTTGTGAGCAACTGCCCATGAGATATGCCGAAGAAGTAAAGTTGGGTAAAGTATATTCTTGTTACACGGGGACGGGAATCGTGTCTCTTGTTTATTGTTAGTCGCAATCGTAGAAGACAGAAAATGTTTGTGGCAAAAAACACACACGATTACTCTGACATCGTGTTGAATGCATCTCAACACCTCTCTCACCAACTCAACATTACCAAAAACCCAGCTCGGGTAACTTACCACCATCTGTAAAGTGCGATTCACTCCCATCACTTTGCGCGCAGGCTGCGATCGACTTGCGACGAACTTCAACTAAGTAAGACCGAGACTTGAAAAGGTCTTAGGATTCAAACATGTTTGAAACTTGGCGACCGCAGGCAACCACGCCTTTCTATCAGCGACGACTATCAAACGCTTTTGAACGAGCTCATTCTCCTACACTTTATTAAGTACCAAGCTTTTCCAAGTTTTGAAAACTTCTTGCACGTATTCCTCAACCGACATTCTCATGGTGTTGGTATAATCTAGCAGATTCAACACATTTTTTTGCTGATGTTTTTCTGAACCAAGCTCTATTACTGGTTGCTTGGAGTCCCCTTTTTAGACGTCAGGGTAGCCCTGATGCGAAAGGTGTGTCTGCATACATTGTTCTTCACTGAATAAGTGCCTAGTTCAATCGAGGGGAGGGGTGTCGTAATACCTTCCCGCGGTTCAAACTACGCATTTATTTACCCTGACCACCTTCTAATAAGTGCCTCTTCATCAGTTTTCTTGTGTACGATAATTTCTTTTAAACTCTATAATAATCTCTTTGGTCCATCAGATTCTTACTTTTTCTATCAACAACCTGTATACCCAAGGGACTGTCAGGAGGTTTTTCAGCAATGTTCTACAAATGGTGCAAGCGGTGTCTACTCGATCAAACCAGACGGTTATGACGCAGTTTTTGAAGTCTACTGCGACAACCAGGTGGACGGTGGTGGCTGGACGGTAGGTCATTCCTTGACACGCATGCAAGGTCTTAGGAAAGTATGTGTAACGAAAGAAAGGAACATTGCATGCTTATCCCTACGATGGTAACACGTTATGCTCTCTTTCATTCAATGAAGTATAATAAAGCTCACTTTTAGGGACTTAACGTAGGCTATCTTTACTAGATTTTTTATATCCAGTGGAGACAGGGTTGACAATAGTATACTTTACGTAAAGTTGTGCACAAAAGCACGTGTTTCTTATGTCAATTTTAATGCAGGTTTTCCATCGTCGAAATGAGGACAATTTCGTTGAGTTTGGACGGACCTTTTCAGAATATCGAGAAGGCTTTGGATTCCTTAGCTACGAATTTTGGCTTGGCAACGAAAAATTATCTTTTTTGACTAATCAGAAACGATATCAACTACGTATTAACATGACGAATTCTGCCGGGTCGTCTTTCTATGTGACGTACGATTTATTTCGTATAAGTGACGAGTGGAGTAACTACAAGTTGGCCAGTGTAGGACAATACGATGGAAATGCAGGCAAGTTTGCATGAACGCATTAGCCTAAATACAGGCCAACTTGTGCCTACTATGAACAGATCAATTTTGTGTAAAATTCCTTTTCCTTCTGTTGGCATATTCGAAATTTATTGTTTTGGTTTAATGTATTACTTTAGCCTAGATTTACTTTGTTGATACAAGACATTAAAAGGGGCCAAAGTGATTCAAACCGAGTCCTTACTTCATATTAGGCCTTTCAAAAGCATAAATTAATTCTATTCATACCTCCACTGCTTCAGAAGGGATTTAACTCTGGTGGATAACCCTTGTCGACTGACTTTATCTTCTCCCCAAGGAAGTGGTTAGTTCCAATGGAATCTCTACGTTTCTATGCATCTAGGAATTTTGTAGTATGTTTGACGAGACAGCCAGGCTTGTCGCTATATGGTATTAAAGTATGCTATTAAAGGAGTTTTGAGATGCAGTAAAGAATTCCTGTATGCCAGTATGCTAATAAAGCTATAGATTTATAGTCGAATAACTTTTTTCCGATAAGGGGCCTTGTCAGGGGAATAATTTTGACGAAGAAATTAGGTAATATTTATAGGAAATTGAAATATAATAAAAACTCATGGGTCTCTTGGAATTATTAAGCAGCCATACACAGTTAAACGATCAAACGTTTGTAGGAACATCTTCCAACAATAGTATACCCGTTATTCATTTTTGTTTCCTCTTTATTTGTTTTAAGAATCATTTATTAGTCAAAGAGCAGCAAGTACTACTGGCGCTCCCTCCACTCCTACTGACTGCTACGATGTTTACACCACTGGTTCTCCTGATGGACTCTACACCATACAACCAACAGGCTGGACGTCATCCTTTCAAGTCTATTGTAACATGTCACATGGCGGTGGTTGGACGGTGAGTCTGTTAAAAAAATATTTTCCATGTACCCCTCGGTTACTAGTAACGTTATTCTTCAGTATACAAACATTTCAAGTCGATTTAGCTTGTTAGTTCAGATCACAAATGTAAATATGGTAATATTTCATATACAAATCATCTGTCGAACCAGAATGGAAAACTATATGGCGTCTGTTTTGAATGTGGTTGACTTGGTAATGTTGCAATTAAGTAATTCTTCTAACAGCTGTAAGTGGCAGATCAGATTATTAACAGAAGTCTTAAAGCTCAAATTTAATTTATGTTAGGGCGGTACCGTTAAACAATGTAAGCATTCTTCTGAAATTTACATTCAATTCCCATATGTTGTTCATGTGGTATAAGCAGACAGAGCTGTCGCATATTTAAAGGCAAGTGAATCAAGCTCACGTGGCATCATAACTCATTTAAATCAACACTGTTTTGTTTCTCTTTAAAGTTTGCAACCACTTTATCCCCTTAACCTGGTGTTTTTGTAATGTGAATTTGTGAGAAACGAAAATGAAATATTTCACATGAAAAACTTCTATTCTTCTAGGCAAAAACAGTGGACTGAAAAAGAAAATAATTATAGAGATTGAAAAAGAGAACATAGTATTTTTCATCGGTATGATGAGATGAAAACACTCCTACTTGCTTCGTGTTTATTTAAGGTTACAACTGTGGTAATTAATTCACGCACTCATAGGCTGTATTCGACACCCTGTTCTTGACTGTTCCAGAACATGACGAGAACTTGATATGGGAACTCGTTGTGCAGGTACAGTTACCAAGGATACACAGACTGTGCACTTATTATCATGTCATCGTATACTCAAATTTCATAGTGATTTTCAGGTACCTTAAATAAATTACATGCATGATATTCATGTACATCCTGTCGGTACTAAGTACACCAGCGGTAAACGAAAGTGAAAATACTGTTTAGCCTTTGTACAGTAATCTACTAGCGTCACTCTAGGTAGCCTAAAGGCGCATATGTCTACATAGGCCCTACGGACCGTGCTGCCGTACCATTTCATACTTTCACTATTCGTTTATTTTTCATAACAAGCCCACAAGTCTGTTGTTAGGTAATTTACTTCCATCGGGTACATGTTCTGCTTAAGTTGTTGTCATTTGTTGTGCTGAGATTTCCCTCGCGTTTTTTTTCCATGAGAAGACATCTCCGCCATCTTTGTTTATGTTTGTTCTCGCTGCACTACCAACCGAGGTGATGTGAGATTTGGGTGCAAGAACAGTTCGCAAACGTGTTCTTTTGTGATCGACTCGTGCGAGAACACTGTTCTCTGATCCAGAACAGGGTGTCGAATACAGCCATATCTCGAGGAATTGACCTGAAATTTCCTCAAGAATGCCGAGACTAAAATCTTCATTCACACATCAACAATCAATGTTTGCTCTACCCCTCCCACAACTCTTTTCTTTAGGTCAGATTAGAGTTTCTTTAAGTATAAAATGAAAATGTCTTTCACTTATTCCTTATCTACTTAGTTTGAGCAATAGCGCCATGGTTTGAGCTGCACTTGTGTCGATTGTTCCCTTTGTGTTATCCGTCACTGAGCTTGTTACAATGTAATCACTTGTTCCAATGACGTCACGTGGAAAAGAGTGCTAGAAATATTGTAACCTTAGCTGTTTATTACACTTTATTATTTTTTGCACTCACTTCAACTTATTTCAAAGGTTTTCCAGCGACGTGTGGATGGATCAGTTAGCTTTAACCGAAACTGGGCAGAAAGCAGGATTCGGCTCTGCCGGACAAAATGAAAATGTTTGGCTTGGTAATGAAATACTGTACCATATGACAAATCAGAAAAACTACAAATTACGCATCGACGTGACCAAGCGAGATGACGGCGAAAATTGGCACATGAACTATGACCTATTCCGTGTCAATAACAATACTAGCAATTATCGGCTAGAACTTGGCACTTATACTGGAAATGCAGGTATGTAAAGATACCATATCAAACTCAAGTTCTTTGCCTTTCTCTTCACTACACTGTGAAAGTTTTGCTTTCATGGACAAAGTATTCTAGCATAGTTCGGAAGGAGCCTGATTGCTTTTACAAATGGATTCCTGATCGACTGATATATTTCTAAATCAAATTCCAGCCGTTTCAGTCATGTGACAGAGAGTATGCAAATTAAGTATGATTTGTGGGTTACACTAGGTCTTAAATAATATTACAGCCTACGAACCGTGAAAACATCAAAGAAACTAAGATGTCTGAATTTCTTCTTCATTTCACCGATTAAATTTCCGAAACTCATAGAATCATGATATAGATTATTATTACCCTTACCTATAGTGTAACCTTTAATGTGACTGATGGTGCATAAAAATCCTACCGGCCGACAAATAAACAAAACCTTTAGAGTGAGGGTCGACTAACTGACGAAGTAAGTGTGTCAACTTCGTTGTGGTCGTGAGGTTCCAAACAATTTTAACTTCAGTTTATGTTTGAAAAAAGTTGTAACACACATAACCTTCATTTGGCCTCCTCAGTTTGTGACAGACTTTGATCATTTATGCCGACTTTGTATTATAAGAACAAATACGTCTGCATGAGACGAGACAACCTTTCGATCCATTTTTGGTAACTTTTCATAACCAGGCAAGTAGATGTGTTTTCGTTTTTTGTCGATATAAACTTAGTTCTGGCCCCTTTTGTAATCGAAACCTTCGTCACAGAAATATAATATATATGCTACCATGCACGTCTTCCCAGTATGCCGAAAGTTTTTAATTCAGCCTTACCTATACTACACGACTATGAAGGCATTTTATTCTGAAAAGTTCTCCTGATGCTTCCTAATGGTCTCAACTTTGCTTTGAACTTTCTTATTAAAAATTACCGAACACTACTGAACTATTAACATGAAATATGCTTCTACAGAACACACTGTTTTCTTTTATGATTCCGATTTTGGTTTTGCTTGGAATTTACTTTCAGGATCGACACGCTCCGGTTAGAAATGAAGATTACGATTTGCGCCCTTCCCATGTTACTTCGGGTAACACTTAAATAATGTTGCTGAATTTAGCACAACAGATTCTGAAATGATGTTGAAATAGAAGATCACAAATTGTTCAAGGGAGGAATTGAATATCAAAAAGTCAGAATACGTTTTGTACCAAGATAAAATTTTAAACATTCACCACATTAATGAATAGTTACTTCCTAAAATAAATTGTTTTAAATTTATGAGCACGTGACTTGTTTCTGGTGACGGCATTCGTAGAGTTTCCCTCCCATCAAAGAAAATATTTTTAATGTGACTATATGACCTACTCAAAAAGTTGTGTGGCATGCGTTAAAATTATAAAATGAATTTCTTTGGCCTAAGCCCGGTTACCCCATGGAGGTTTAACGAATTTTCCACAAGAAGAAGAAATGGTGTAAAAACTTACTGACTCATCAGCTTATTGCGTTACATTGGGTATGAGACATATCATAGAAAACAAAAACATGCGTTATGACAAAATATAGAAATGATTCTCTGAACTTTCAAAATGCCCAGTTTAAACGTAAAAACGAAAGGTAAGTTTATTTCCTTAATGTTAAGCACAATGGATGTAATCTCAACAATTAAACACTTATAACATGTCTAAAGTAAAACTCATTCCTTTGTTTTCACAGGATACGACTATATGGATTATCACCGTGATCAAGACTTTTCCACTCCTGACCAGGGCAACGATGCTTATTCTTATTATAACTGTGCCGATCATTATGATGCCGGCTGGTGGTACAGCAATTGCTACGATGCCAACCTCAACGGCGTGTACGATGGTTATGACTTTGATCTGTATGATGATAATGATTATTATTTCTATCCTCTTCGCTACGCACAGATGAAAATACGTCCAATTTAACGAAACTTTCAAATCACAAAAAAGTTTATTGAAAGAAATACCTTGGAAGCTGTGTTTTGCATTTTTAAATTAAAGTGATATTAGTGACTTTGATTGGGTATAAAATCACGCGAAACAGCCTTTGTATAGTATATATCATAAAGTGGTCCTTCTTCATACACAACTAGGAATAAATTACATTGTATTTGATAAGAACTATGTCGAAACGTCGATCTTATTGTAATCAAAATTTTCAGAAAGTATTTTCACGCAAATATGCCGCTAATAAATCACGGTGACTGATTATTACCACATCCTGTACTGCCAAGGGATAAATGTCCTGAGTGGCTAAAAAGCCACCGTGCGGCCCAAAGTATAACCAGTTGTGTGCCAGTGGGATGCTAAGTGGGGCGGGAGCGGCCGTCCCCATAGGTACAAGTCGCGCAGGCAGGGGTGAAATGCTACAACCAAAATATCAGAAACAATAAAAGACTGAAAAATCTTAAACACGTAAGTTAAGCCAGAGACAGCATCACTTCAATCTTTTATAAACACACATTTCCCTGCGGGGAAGGGCTTCTGGCACCCCTACCCAGTCATCTAGAAATACTTTCCCTGCAGAGGGTGACAAAGGAACGGTCCATCCCGGGTGATAGCTAAGTATGGCGTTTCCACTTACGAAATTGTGAGAACTGTGAATTTTGTGGATTATTTAGCACACATCTAAAGACAGAACAAAGCGGCCTATTCGGGGGCCTTACGTCAGCGCCAGAAGAGGGACAGGAAGTTATTGTTTCCATAATCACCTCTTCTGAGAGAACTCCAAAGTCATAAGAACACAGATTTATA
>WURT03133903.1:0-11420 GCA_009936505.3 Holothuria glaberrima | reverse complement strand
CAGTAATCGTAAAAGCTGATAAAAATGAAGTTTTTTCCACAGATTTTCGGTGGTAGAATAGGAATAAACCACATTTGGCAGACTATTATTGTCTCATAAACGGTCTCGACTCCAAATTTAGCAAAATAACAAACTCGGCTTCGCCTCGTCTGTTATTTTGCAATTTGGAGTCTCGACGGTTTATTCACCAATAATAGTCCATCAAATGCGATTTATTCCTTAAATAGCAGATTACAGTACAATAGGATGTCTTGCACAAGTGTTGTCTGTTCATGTACTGAATACTCAAAGGATGAACTGTCTTGTTCCTGCAGAAGGTGTTGAGTATTGACTTCTAAGCTGACTTTGTTAAGTTGACTTTGCTGCTGCTTGTTTGGTCATTGTTGCAGGTATTCATACTAACACCTTTCATGCATCATCTTCCACTCAATGAAGTTAGTTCTTTTTTAATTAACTTTCATCATAAAACTAACTTTTTACTGCTTAAAGTTCTTGATTATTAAAGCATAATAGTTGTTCAGTGTTGTTTTTATTAACATTGAATAATCATGTCAAGTGTACCTTGTTCTGTTCACTGTTCTTGTCAATCAGAAAGACAAGCCCCTTGTGCTGGTTATGGAGACTCACCTCCATCAAACAGTTTGACCATTGTTGTCCATATTGTACTGATCAAAATGATAGGGTTTTCTGTTAACTAAATTGTTGCAGCATCTATAGGCGTACAGGGGTCAACATTTCTGTGGGGGGGGGGGGGGGGGATATTTTTTGCCCGAATTTAAAATTGGTTTTCATAATAATTCGCCAAACAGACTTAACATTAACTGATCAACAGTGGCATACCCAGTATTTCTTTCATGGGGTCATCCTTTGGTTGTCATCATTCACAACAGTACAAAACTGTAAAGCATACTTTCTTTGGTCTCCTCCCCTCCCCTCTTAAGCACAGTTGTACCGAGTTAAACCAACGGTCGGAACTGGGGGACAAAGAGCCCCCAGTAAACGTTGAGATGATTTAGTTCTGACTAGGGCTTGCATCGGTTACACTTACCTTACCCATGCCTATTTACTTCACGGGGATGAAAGACCACATTGTGAACCCTGTGATTGTGCTGTCACCGTCAGTCACAGTCTCGTTGACTGTTATGAATACTCCCATATTCGCCAGAAGTACTATGCTGTGCCAGACCTGAAAACTTTATTTGAGCAGACAGATCCGTCCCTTATTTTGGGCTTTCTCAAGGAAAGTAAACTGTATAGAAATTTTTGACATGACTCCTGCATTTGCCTAGACTTTATAGTGGAATTTGACCCCACCTTTTTCTAGTTAATTGTACCCCAGCATTGCACCTTTTTCTCTTTTTGATGACACTATATAACACAATCGTGTTGGTGTGTCGTAAAATCCCATCTAACTAACTAACTTAAGCACAGTTTTAAGACATACTGGGTCTCTGACTCCTCTGCCCTTGCCCCTCCCATTATGTCTTGTGTGCATGTGACAGTGATGAGAAAGGTGGATGATCCCTTTGAATATAATTTTTTATGAAAATTTCAAACGAACAATGATATTTCAGGAACTGCAGCATCCTCCTAGATTCTGACAGACCCACTTTACAATTGAGCACTTCTTCAAATGTTGGTCAATTAAGCAGTGGGAATTATCTTCATCCCCCCCCCCTCAGAGCTGATTAAGAACCCATCCCTTCCTGGGAAACAAACATTTCTCCCAGCCATGCCTCTTCCCATGACCTACTGTATAGGAGGCTCAGTTTTGAACACGTTTTAGAGATTTAAATTGAATGTGTTGAAAGCATGCAAGCACCTAATATTAGTATAAAAACTTGGGCAACAAAATAACAGACAAATGAGTTAGAAAAATCATGCATGTACTTTTGAACAAAAAATTATGAGGGATTGGAAGTCAACTTCAGGATGTTTCATAGAGGTCATCTGGTCATGTGACACTTGGCTGTTGAGGGAAAGAGCATGCAATCCAAGCGTCTGTTTCTGGTACCCTGGTATCGTATACTAGAAGGAAGAAAAAATGGAAAAGTTTTCAACAGTCCCAATCTTCCAACATGTTATTTTAAAACTTTTGTAAGATCGGCAGAGCTTTTGCAAAAACATGGAATTTCCAACTGTTCAAGTGTGCATATTTTCAATAAATGCATGCAAAGATTTCAAAGTGTGCAGGCGTGCAGGGACCGACCTCCAGTGTCCTTTAGCTGGTCCCAACCCTTCACTCCCTCCATTTTTTTCAAATTTCAGACAGCTAGAGGGAATTGCCCCTTGTGCATGCCAATGTTATGTAGAAACGTTTGATTTCAGAACCAAGGATACCAAAACTTGACTCGTATGCCCTTCCACACAATAGGCTTGATTGAGGCCTACAGGAATAAAAGTAAGATCAGTAGGCCTACATTTTAAACCCCCTGTGTTGGAGTGTAAATTCCATTCATAACTTGAGTGAGAACAGTAAACGTGTTAATTTTAAGCTCACCAAGCATATAGTACCGCTTTTTTCATGCTAAAGGGCACATTCTTCCCCTCCTGCCACCACCCCCACTCTGTGACCCCAATACAGT
Organism: Holothuria glaberrima; assembly: GCA_009936505.3. NCBI lineage: Eukaryota > Metazoa > Echinodermata > Holothuroidea > Aspidochirotida > Holothuriidae > Holothuria > Holothuria glaberrima. The sequence goes on along the minus strand of WURT03133903.1, from coordinate 8,835 downwards.
GCAATTTTCTATGAAAGAAAAAAAATAAAGGTATGCTACGGTATTAACGGATCTCCAAAAAGCGGAAACACCAAAAGTTGCCCAAGAAAATCCCCACACATGGTCAGTTTACATCCCCCTGCAAGGTTAGATGTTTGAGATGTAAGAGATACGAACAAAAGCCCAAATGGTATGTAATGAGCTGGTCCGTCTCCTCATGTCATTTTCACAAAGTTGCGAATTTAGTGCTGAACTCCCGATTTTTGCGATTTTTCCCTATTTTACTGTACATTACAACTTATGATGGCTTAAAGTGTACAGTAGGAACAATGGAAACTTCCATACCCTCTGTATTCAAGTATGTTCAAAGGGAATGAGACAAAAAATGTGTAGCAAATTATAGGGTTGGGTAAGAAAGTTGCAACTCTTCTGAAAGCAAATTGAAAGTAGTACAAGCACATGCTGAAAGCATGTCATGTTCGGCGGATGTACTACCCCACGTTCGTCTCAGTATTTGTTTATTGTTTCGGCAATTGGAAGATCATGAATGTCGTAGGTCCTTAGACTAGCCTACATTACAGTTGCTAGCTAGTTTGTAGCCCATCCCGCGAACTTTTCGCTACCCATTTTCATTTTCTGTTTTGCATAAAATCTTTGACTGTGGATTGCTTTTGCCGTGCTCGTAAGTTTTAGCAATTAACATTTGGCCAGTTACAAGCGTTATCTGCAGCGGGCACGTTTTTTCTTCCAGCCTATACCTGTGTTAACCATCCCAGGTGAAAGGGTCTTTCATTTAGCAAGCGACCCAAACACAGTTGTGGCCCGGACGGCGATAGCCACAATGGCAAGTCTAACGTTAGTCCAGACGTGCATTTTTAGATTTCATCTTTCTAATAATCCAAGTATTTTGACAGGAATGCATTTGGAATGTGAGAAAGTCTTTTTCTATGTACACAAATATATTCAAGCTTAGTGTACACATGCCCATATTTTTATTCTTTTCCCAGTATCGACTTAGGTTACAACTTCAAATATTCTTGCCGGGAATTATATTCTACTTTACGTGTGTAGGCCACGGCTGTGTGAATTGCACAAGCGAGACCATCAACTCGTATCTTCCCGTTCAATTATTGTCAAGGCATAGTTCTCTGTTATAAACACTAATTCCTTTAGCTAGATGGTTGCACAACAATAGGCAGCTACGGCTAAAAAAAACCACAGAACCCAACGGTAATTTCTCGAGACTGTTGCAAGGAGTGCACTCTGCAGGACAAAGGATTTCTTGCACTCATCCTGCTGTGGATTGCGGGTGACTGGAGCGCGTTTTGGTACTAGTTAATTTTGGATCGTACTGTAGAGTCAGATTTACAATCTATTGACTCCCATGCATGTGACTGTGACCTTTATATAAAATATATAGTTGCCTCTGGATAATAGGCCTACAATGTATGAAAATAGTTGACACATAGCTAAACAAGAGTTGCAGTAACCAACACTAGGCCAAGGCTATACCACACACTTAAATCACCTTGTTTTAAGAAGACATTTCCTGCAATGAACATTTAAAGTTGTCACTATAATGGGAATCAACCCTGTGCACCCATAAAACCAAACCTTCCATAGTCCACCCCCTCCCACCTAAAGCAAAGTCTTTATTTTAAACTGATACATCGAATCTTTGATGTACAAAATGCCCTGAAATGTGAATCTTCAGGGATTAAAAAATGCTGCTGCAGTGAATCTGCAACATGATACAATTGCAGCTAAAGAGTTAATCAATGTCGAATCAACATCGAAACTAATCAGCAGACAATCACAACATGTACTGTACTGAAGATGGGTACATACCTAGATAGTGGAATCTTTGACTATTAAACAAAATTTCATGAAAAGTGAAACTGAGTGAATCTTTGCTTCAACTTTTTTGTAGTATTTTGAATCTGGGGTGAATCTTTGCCATAAAATTTTCATAGAAAAGTTCATACTTGTGAATGCTTGAGGTGGGGGAGGGGGGAAGGGTCCAAGATTCCATTTGACTGGTGCATAAGCTAAAACAATTGATACTGCAAATATTGGTTAAAAGTTGCAAACAGAGCCATACTTTTGCAACTACAGTACATACAAGTTTGTCTTCAGTAGGTGAATACAGGTGCAAGAGAATACTCTGCGTTCAGTGCTTTGACCCCTGGTTAGTGAGAACTGTCTTAACAGCTTCGAGTTTGGCTTGCTCATAGTGTCAGAAAATGACCCTAAAGTCAGTTTCAGACAGTCAGGCTATACAGTAGGCCTACTGTACAGTAGGACTAAAGTATTCATTTTCTTTTATTGATTATATTGTACTGTATATTGCTTCTTATATTGTTAATTTTCATTTTGAAATGAAACAAAGAAGTTGTTCAGCAGAATGACTTCTTCAAATGATCCCTACAGAATACCACAACATTTTGCCAACCTTCATTAAGCTTACAGTACAGTATGTCCTTTTTGTGATCAAAACCTCAAAGGTTTTAATGATTCTAAAATGAATCTGCCATCTTTAATAACAGATAGTGACATGGTGTACAGTGTTTTGGCTCATTTGTCAGTTTTCCATCAGAAACTTACATGTAATTTGAGTTTGATAGTTTTACTGAAAAGCCTACAATACAGACATATGTTTTCTCTGTGATCACAAAAAAATGGTGGCCCTGACAAAAAACAGAAAAAATTTGAATACTGTTTAATTAACAAAAATGGGAAATCTGTCTTTCCAAATGAGAGAAGTGTTTTTACAGTAGCTCTAAAATGGAAGAGCCATCATCATCTTTTAACTGGAACAGATCGTAACCCTACTGTATCAAAGAGGCCAGCTGCCTGCTATCCAAAATGGACAGTGTGCTCTGTAGCTGTCACATTGAGGGTTGGAAGTTACGTATATACAGTAAATTTACTGTGTTTCTGGGTACAGCAGCTTGTTTATGGCAAAAATAACTGTTAGAATATAAATTGCATCATATGTACAAAGGAGTTTGAAGTATATGCGTAACAGTAAATTGTGAGGAAGTATATCCAATATTGAATGAACCCTAGGTCCCTACCATTTACATCATAAACTGTAGTTAACATCCAGTTAAAACTGTTATTGCAAAGTTCACACACACTGTACAACGATAAAGGTGCAATTTATAACTTTAAACAGCTTGATGTTGATCTAAGCCATGAAAACCTGTCCTGCTGTACTTTTCACTGATTCCACTTTGTTTTATTATCTCAACCCACGAAGTGTGAGTAAAGCTTATGTATATGTTGTACTGTAAGGGGAGAAATGTCCGTCTCAATGAAAATGTCTGTCTCTCTATTCAAAAGGTTTCAGCTTCTGCAATTGCCAGTGAATTTTTCTGAAATTTGCTGTGCAGGTGTCATATTAGGATGGCAATACATTTCCTTCCTAGCTACATGATAAACCAAAGAGACTTTGGTAATCTTGGCCATTTTGATCATTTTTCATGATCTATAAGCTTAAATGAACAGCCTCAAGGCAAAAGCCTGCATGAAACAAGTTTCCAGTTTACTGTACTTGGTTTTGACTGCTAGTCTTAGGCATTGTTACAGTACTGTAGTACTGTATATATTCTAGTACAGTAGTTGTGGACACACCACAAGTTCCCAGTCAGCTAATTTACTGTACTTATCCTTTAGTTATAGATCTTAGTATCTATTACACAGCTCTCCTTGCTGTATTAGGACATTGCATACAGTGGGGTCATTGTTCATCCACACAGTTGCTATTTGGCTCATCACCACAAGTTTGTTTCCCTGGTCTAGCTGGAGTGGTAGTGAAGAGGTATGGTCTTTGCTCACTCAAGGCATGTTAGAATTTGGAATAATTTCAGCTGTAAATGTACTCAAATCAGCACTACTAAGCAGCATTTAAACTTCGAATGAATGCTGTATTACAGTAAATTTTCATCCAATACTTCACATTTGCTTACAAATTTCATGGGGAGAGAGTAGGGGAAGGGAGGAGGAAAGACATTTGCTATCTTCTTCCCCTACTGGTTATGCCACTGTCCTACACAAACTTTATAATGCACTATGACTTTGGTTTCTGATCCTTGTATGGGCAGTATTATATAAGGGGATGAACTAGCTATAGAGATTTATCCCTGACACATTCCTACTGCTAGGTGAACAGTGTTTACGCACAGGCCAGCCCAACATTTACCTTCGTAGCAGGTGTCGAATACTGTATGTACTCCTCTTCTGACGTACATTCTCTAACACCTGCGAACAATGATAGAGATCATCCAGTTTCGCTTTATTCATGAGCCCAGTTGGATTTTTACCTCTCAACCGTTGATTGGTTTTAATATATGAATATTCATATAGCACGACGAAGCTTCAGCTGTAACGTCCACTTTCACACAGTAAGTCAATGGGACTTCACTTTGTGAGCTCAAAACGAGCAAAATCACACGCTAAAGCCCCATTGATGTTTGTCACTCAAAAGAGCAAGGTAATCAGACTTGCTGTAGTCGTTTTTTCATTCGTTGTGATCATATACATGAATAGTTAATAGCGTACAGTTTTTACGCAGTTTGATGAAGAATTCTTGCGAAAGTTCACGGATGTTGGTATTGCAAGTGCAGTCAGTGTGGGTGCAGGAGCAATACATGTCCACAGGGAAGGCAAGCCCAACATGAGTCTAGGTATGTATTAAGTGTGGACCATGGTTGATGAATTAAAAACTGAACAGGTAACATCAGAAGGGTTGAGTGACAGTACTGTAGCTATATGCTACTCGTAAAGTATGTCGTCATGTTTTAAACAAGATGAGGCTTATGAATTAGTACTGTACAGTGTATGATATTTATTTTAGGTGCTGTAAATGGTCAACTGTCAACAGGTGCTCAAAACAGTTGGTTGCAAGTCTGCACAGCATACAGTATGTTGCAGGGCAGTCGTGCTACAGCATACAGTATATTCCCTGTTCTGTAGGCCTACTACTGTGTCTACACACGTGAAGTTCAACAGCTGACATTTTGTGACAATGCCACCAACTGTAGGTTCAGCAGCACTACAGTATATATGGTACTGGTATATACTAGCATCATATTAGAACAATAGTCCAAACTTTGCACATGGTTGTACAACTGGTGTAACAGTGTACAGTACTATGCAGTAGCTCTAGAGATGTCACAATGCAGTATGCACGGTACTGTACATTTCAATTCACTATGCCAACACAAGTTTACAGTACAGTATGTGACCAGGGACTACACACTTTAGACTTACTGTACTCTACTGTAAGTTTTTTTTTTATTTTTTTTTTATGTTAAACACTTTGTATATATGGTGCATTATAATAACATTTGACATTGACTCTTTTTCCTGTCCACCCTTATATGGCCCATTCTTAATAAAGATTGTGAAATCTGTGCATGCATGCATGAGGACAGGACTTTGTTACCGCAAAAGATACTGCTGTATACCGTAACAACAAGGTGCTTTATGTACAATACTGTGTATTTTATTGGATTTGAAAGAACTTTGCGCAGGTAGTGCATAATCCTTCTAAACAAAATAAATGAAGACTGTGCACACATATAACATACTACATGTTGTACAATGAGTTTATTGTCCTTCCTTTTTTTGTTTCACTTTTGAAAGCAAGCCCCATAGTGCACTGAAACTTCACTATACTGTTCATCACAATGCAGTACGCACTCCATTAAATATATTTAAAAACATCCAAATTGCACTAAATTCATCAGATCAAAATGTTAAAACATTGAGTATGGTGCAGAACAATATTTTAGTTCTGGCCACAGTTATGGAAAATGTCACCAACTTACAATAAGTCAATTTATTAACAGCTGAGCATAAACTTCTTCATACCTCTTTCATAGAACTGGCTGAGCTACATTATACTGTGAGATGTGGAATACTGTACTGTGACACTAATGAGTTCATTACTTGATAGTACTTTTGTGTGATCTGTAATGTATTCTTTGTGAATATTTTGCAACCTCTACACGTGATACGTATTGTACTGTACATACAGTACTGTACAGTACAGTAGGCTTAATACTATGTGTAAATCTGTACAGTATATTGTGTTGTTTAATTGCCATATTTTTGGATGCAGGTTCCCACAGCCTTAGGGGTCATGACTCCCACAATGATGTCATTAATGTCACCAGTATACATACAGTAGCAGCCTAAAGTGTAGAGAAAGGCTTACATGGATTTCCATGTACTGTATGATACTGTATACATCAGTAGGCCTACTGTACAATAAAGAATGTTCAATGGCAAATGTTTCAACTTGCCAGTTGGAAAATCCTAGTGTAAGTCATCTGCTGAAGGAAAACATTAGTCATGAACAAAGAAAAAAACTGAAATACTCAAAACAGGAGATAATTCTATAAATTAACTTCTTTTCAGTTTTGAAAATTCCTTCGGAGCCATCACTGCAAAGGAAGTGGGTGTACAGTACTTAACTCCAGCCAGGAGTCTCAGCTCTGTGAAGTAGAGTCAGGCAAGGAGTTTGTTTGCAGTGCCTCAGAGGTACTGTAGTGACTCCATAACCATTTCTGACCTCAGACATTTGATCTCCTGAATCAACTGAGCATCGGGCCTACAGTATAAGCCCAAATGGAAGTGTTCAGTTTGTTTGCCAAGTACAGTATGTTATATTTGTAAGCATGGAATTAGATACAATACTTTACATGAAATGCAAGCCTACTGTACATTATTTGTAACTAGAGTATATAGCCCCTGCATGGTTGGTATCAGATAGAGTAACTTGCACAGTAAATTACGGTAGGGAAGTGACATTTTGCAGAGTACATAACTGTAGGCTATTTGCCAGACTGTACATTTTGTGCAGAATGACTTAACATTGATCTTATCCATTACTACAGTATAAATTCTGTATACTAGGGTGGGAGGGGTGATAGGGTGTGGAGTGGTCTACAGTAGGGTTGGCAATTGGAGCGGGATTGCGGGAATCGCGCACAGAGGTTGTCAGTTCCCGCACAAAGAAAACTTGTTGAGGGGGAATTCCGCACAGATTTTGGTATGACCCATTCTGCAAATGTCTGTACTTTCTGCCTTGCATTCAGAATAATTTCTGCTCACAAACTGCACACTCTGTACTAAATCAATGTAGTAAAGCACTAACTAAACCATGTGTGGATGTACTTTCCGTAAGAAAATCCCATTCATCTTTTGTTGTGTGCGCTGACGGTTTCTAGTTACGTTGTGCTCTCTGAGAGCTTGTACCGTTGTGTACAACATAAACTTTCCGTACAGTTTGGTTGTTGCTACTTTCAAGGTGACTTTAGACTAACATTAGGCTAGGCTGGTGCATGTACAGTATCCATATACATTATGACTACATTAGGATGGCATGTGAGCTAGTGCCAGTACCTCTAAAGATAAAAGTATCGTACGTCAAAATTAGCGAAGTAAAGTTAAGAAAATGTTGTTAAGGGCTTTAGTTAAAGTATTTTGCACATGCCCAATACATACATATATTTTGTGACATGGATGCCAACTACATAATTTTAAATACCCGTCAATTTAACGATGGGGCTTGCCACTAGACTGCAGTCTTACACAGATCTATCGCGTGTACAACAGTGGCATGGCCATTTGGAATGATTTGAACAATCAGAGGCGAGAACTTTTAGGACCACGATCTCACAATTTTAGATGCATCCTAAATTATGGAAACCATTGACCATGAAAAAGAGTTGAGTTGCTTGAAGAGTGTGTGTAATTTTTTTAGCTGTAGCCAATACAGGTTTATTTGGTGAATTAACACACACTCAACTCTAGACTGTGGGACCTTAACCCTTTTGCTACATATGGTTTCGCTGTAAAACCCTAATTTACCATTGTTATATACATAGGGTTTCGCCATGAAAACCATACCACTCATTGTGTTCTGGAATAGCGCCGTATAAACCTACTGTGTTTAATTGTGTTTTGGGGACGGAATAGGTGTGTAGTGGAGGTTTTAACAGCCATTGTCATGCCAACGTCAGAAGAAAAATAGGGAAGTTTAGAACATGCCTAAATATTGATTTATATGGCTCAGTATGGAGGGATAGGCCCCCTTCAGTAGTAAAAGGGTTAAGTAGAGTATTTGGAAGTGCACGTGATGCCTTGTCACTGCAAATAATCAGTGCAGAAAACAGAGCTTTCCTTAAGAATCAATGACTGCAAGTGCTGATAGCCAACGCCTAGTTGTGATGGTGTCTAGTCAACTTATAAATTCGTGAAAAGGCCAACCTCTGGCCACCTTAGAAATGTAGAATGAGGTGGGGTGGGGTGGGATATGGTTACACCACTTTTCAATGGTTTGTGCCCTGGCAGGTACCTATCAATTTTTTTTACGATGTGACATACCTACAGTAGAACCCCCCTCCCCCCCCAAAAAAATAAAAATTTAACAGATCCCCATTGGAATTTTAGACCAAGGGGGAATTCCCCCCTTTAATTTCTGAGCTAGCGCTAACCCTGGTCTGCAGGTGTTTGTGGTGGAGGGGGTGTATGTATGGTTCCCAATTTTACAATAGGTCAAGAAGTTAGTATGAGAGACTATTCTGTCCAATACAAGAAACAGCTTAATTAGAGTGTGAAAAATCAAAGTTACAGTAGTTCAACTCTTCTTGGAAGTCATTAAAGAGCCTATGTAATACAGTGCCCAATGTGGTTTATTTTATTGCTGAAATATATCAGAAACACAAAATAGTACAAATCTGGCTGATCAATTGCCACGTACGTGGCTCCCAGGGACTTTTAAAACCGTAAACACCAGTCCCCTTTCCCCAGTGGGTTGAAAAACCCAGAGTTAAAACCGACTGT
>WURT03133892.1:0-11420 GCA_009936505.3 Holothuria glaberrima | reverse complement strand
TAAACGTGTTTCCAAAGTGGGGGCAAAAAGTGTTTAGAAAAGTGTTTAATTCATAAACACTGTTTTTACAGTGTAGCACGAAAACACAAAGTAATGAATTAGCAATCATTGTAAAAGAAAAATATGGACCAAAAAAAAAAAAAATCGGCCCACTTAAGTTTAATTTTATATACGTCATAAAGCGATAAATTTACAGATATTTTTACAGAACGATATGTTTTAAAGACTAAAAATGTTGGTTTTTGAAAAAGACCGAGCCCTAATGTTATTTAACTGATTTATTACGTTAAAAACATGTATGTTAGTTAAATAATAGTATACTTTTGTAAAACAGCAAAAACACAAAAAGTACTGTAAAAATGTTTATAAATTTACAGAAATTTTTAACAGTGTACAAATACATCTTAAACCTTAAGGATACACATATCCTACGTCGTTTTTAAGTGTAAACCCGGCACGGGGTATTTCAAACAGTCAAAGACGGTGAGGGGTTGTCTTCTCTAATAGCGAATTCTAAACCCGCAATTAATGATGGCGTGAAGCTCTGATCGGTCAAGGGCTGCAAAACGTTTTTGGAAGTGATGCAAATCCTTTAAGCTCCACTGGAGTGTAAAACGTTCCCTAAGGGCAGAGGGTCTAGGGCACGCCTGAGCCTGGGCCATAACTGCGTTTTAGTTGCGATGCTTGTTTCCGAACGTGGCAGTATTTCCTTCTATCGCTTCAGGGGCAGGATGTTTCCCCTGGTACCACAACGGGAAGTTGCCCTGGATCTGTGGACCACTCCTATAGGGGAGTGTTTCGCATTCTCCGCTGGCCTTGGCCAGTGGCGGAGCTAGGGAATTCGGCCAGAGGGGGCGAGAATGACCTATAAGCGCTCTATGAAGTAGGTAGATACCCTATACCTCAACCTAAAAAGGGCGCCGAAAGGCGACTTGAGTCCGTCAGGGCCCGGCTGGCGAACAACCCCCTGACTACATGGACGCTCCGCCACTGGCCTTGGGTCATTCCTTGTTGATACCCACTAAGTACACGATTTACCCCACTTTCAAAACTCTGGTGTCGCAACCGCATAAGATGTCACTTAGACGGAATGTGTAATGCCAGCCTTAAATTTGGTTGGTTTTCAAGGCCCCAGTCCGTGTACTATGTGGGCATTATATAAACACGCTCTGACATATCCCGCACAAGGAGGTTCAGCTACTGTATCTTTAAAATGTGAATATAAACCGTGCCTTAGACCGTTAGTCGGCACAATCGGCCTTGCAGTTGGCAAAATTAGATCCCCGCCCCTTCAAAAAAGTATCCTACTAGTAGGTACCTCCGGCATAGACCGATCGACGAGAATGCGTCACTTGTGTTGTGTACAAAAGCACTTTGGACGGCCTTCTTGCAGTATTGCTAAAAGATAGGTCAGTGCATACATATAGGAATGCTTACATACGTACATCGTTGAATTGAGTATAAGAACAACCAACGAATCGATGAAACCAATCCGTTATCAAGAGAGTGCGCATGGACGGCGTCCCGGGGACAGGGGGGACATGTCCCCCAAAATTTGAGAAATCGCCCATTGATTTTGATTTTTCACAGTAAATTATCTGAAAGTAGGGTCATGTTCCCCACCCCATATTGAGTACAAATCGTCGCCCTTGAGAGTGCATCATTCTCACAAAAGCTGAACCTGTACGTTTGTTTTCAGTGACAGTGTGATTGTTGTGTGACCTAACGTTGGATTTCTAACTGTCTGTGCTTCGTCTCACAGAGCGCGTTCGGTCGGCTCATAGTTAATCAAAACTGCCGTTTGGGGCTTCCCAAACTTAAGCTATATACATATACATATAGCCTTTGACCTCTCCTTAAATCAGCGATGTCTTTTGTAAAATCAGAAAAGTGTAAGAAAACCCCACGGGCTTCAAGCATTGATGTCTTTTCCTCCATGGATTCATGTAGAATGTTATCAGTGGAGTTCATAGATGTTATCTGCCTGGTATTACAAGTGACAGATGCTGTTTCTGTCTTTAGATTATCTGAAAAATTATCGTTAAACTTTTTGATTGGCTTTGCTTGCTGACCTGTATTAACCAGCAACACTCTAGATGAGTGATCTCAATTAGGTGTTAGGTGTCCTCGGCTTCATGTATTTTTTGTGATATTTGTTGCTCACACAATGCAGAGGTACCGTAAGCAAGTGCTAACCAGGGACCCGGACGACAACGTACATTTACGAAGCTACCATCGTTTTGCAAAGGTCATTACTAAAGTAGGCCTACTCAAAAGCTGTCTCTCTCGAGAACCCACAAGACTTCTATGGCAGCAGAAATTGAAGGAAATGAAGAATAGCTGCTGATGCAGCTGCTTTGCCATGGGAATCAGAAAATATTTCAACCCTGTTTGTCTTTTGGCTCTAGTCAGCCTGTCTCGTACCGTTTGATAATATGAGAAACTTTGAGAGATAAGACCGACAAACTGGCACTTGCGCGCACAAGTTCATTTTCAATTCAAGGAGCTGACCTCAATTGTTCGCCAGTAGGCTATTGCACTTTGTAATTGTCTTATTTCAGACAACTACAGGACGAACGAAGTGCATATGCAGCTCTCTGTACAGATACCTATCTTTTAGGAAAACGAAAATGACTTCTCGTGACGCTAGTGACGGACGCACAACGTTGCCAGCCAATTCGCTCACGGGACATTCTTACAAATGGCACTAAAACAAGAGAGGGGCACCCCAGCTTCGTACCCTTGGGGTTACTCAGGGTCTCTCATTATGCCTCCAAATTTCTATAATGCCCCCATTTTCGAATATACTTTTTCAACAGTGATCCCCTACTGCGGATCCATGCAGTAGGCACGGGAGAATTCTGCAACCTCCAAAGCTACGATCACGGGGTTAAGCCTCGGAAGGGACCATATAACCCATATTGATTTATCGAGGGTCATTTGGTTGTTAGCTATGGAGTATAGGCTACATGGATTTTGGGACACGAATTCTTTTTCAACAATGTAAGCCTGTGTTAATCATCGACAGTTTCGGCCATCAGAAAGAGTATGTTTGAGATCGGTGGCACACCAGGGCGGGCCGTCCACTCCGGGTATTGGCCTAGCCTTGAAGCCCCCCCCCCCACCGACCCCAATCACTAAACACTGATATTATTCTAACTATAATATGTTCAAAGCTTTGACTGGGGTAACATCATTTTGCATCTAAGCCACCTTTCATAAACAAAAGTTTTTCAACGGAAAAGGATCGAGTGTCATCCCTACCTTTAGGCAACATCCCCTTTCCTCAGACCAGCACATCCCAAGTAAGAAGTAAAGAACATTTCACTGAAAGATGAGAGCTTTTCAACAAAAGGATCAGCTCAAATCTTTATAAATATAGCAATATTTGGGATCTAAAGATACCGTAAATGAAGACAAAATGGTAGCCCGTGTGTCGGGAGACAAAGAGAGCTGCTACGGAGGTTACTTCAGAGGGCAGGGAAGGAGGGGAAAAAGGAAGGGTCAACCCCGCGTGGTCACCATCCCACACCACGGTTTTAGATGAAAGCAGTATGCATCGTAAGAATTTGTACAGTGTTGGATAATCTCTTGTATAATTCAGTCATTCAGTATTTCGTAAGGAATGTATGTAAATTAAACTGACGCACCATGACGTATGTGAATATTTACCTGAGCCGTTGGAAGGCTCCCCAAGTTGGGGGAGCAAAACATTTCAAACAGAAAATTATTGGTTATGGGGATTCCGGGTCCGACGGCCCAGCATTTATGTAGGATCCTTTCTAAATTCAAGCCGAGAGAAGTTGATGAGGCAAATAAACAGATAAACAGCGCTGAAATTCAGAGTGTAGAAGCGTTACCTTTGGTATGAGTGCACCTGCAAACTGCCACTTATTAGGAAGGAATAACCGCTTATCGTACATGTTTGAACCAGTCATCATTTTTTTTTCGCCAGACTCCACCAGCCAAGTTCTGATTAAAATGCACTAAACATGATGTGCATCGCATATTTTGGCGGAACATATCCTTTTGTAAAAATCGTTTTCTCTGCCCCATTCCCTGCACCTCGCAAATTCCTATCGAGTCCCGCACCCTAACCCTTTTTATAAGCATTCAAGATGCACGCCTTTCCAGGTCTTTTTTGCTTTGTGTATGGATAAACAAACAAACAAACAAACAAACAAAATAGAGTAAACGTAAACTGGCCTTTGTCCTCGTAACTTAAAATGACATTTCTCACGTCACAGTTTTTAATCATTAATTCAAGGTATGTTTTGTAAAGTTATGTACGTCACCAGGGGGCCGAGGGCAAAGTGTCTCCGATAGCAACTTGAAACTGTTGTTGGGAAATTTCCGAGACGACGTGAACTAAAGGAAAACAATGCGCATCGTATTTCTGAAATGTGGACATATAATCTATAGCATTATGTTTTTGTGCATTTGCCTCGGGGAGGCCTGCAGAGTGTGGGAGCACAAACCAAAGTCCACCACGCGGGACAACGTCTCCTTAGATAACCACCATAGTGGAGAAAATAGTGCGTACTTTTCGCGAATGCTTCATTTGTACGAAAATTGACCAAGTTAAAGAGTTCTTTCTTAGTGGGACAAGGGAGGCAGAAATCCCGCCCACTCCCTAAATTTTTAGTGACAAAATGTTCCAACTATTAATAAAACTATTGAAAAGCACAAATCCTCTGGGCCTTAAAAACGGGGTAACGAACCTTCAGCTCCCCTTCCACTACGCTACACGTCTAACCAGTCCCTTTTCACTCTGCGGACCCCGGATGTCGAAGCAAGGATAAGTGAGTGCGACTCCCTAAACTACCTGCATGTACTCCCTAAAGGAGTTACGCTCCTACAACTACTTCCTTACTACTAGTTACTACTCCCTGAAGGGACACCAAAGTAAACGTGTCCAACCGTTCAGCCTACAGACCCCTATATCGATGGTCTATCATGTGTGGCCCCTTACTAGACTGTTTGAAAGAATACATACTAACAGGGATTTATGTCTGAAAGTGGGGGACCCTTGCAGCCTGGTGGAATACCAAATGGTACCAGAGGCGCTGCGGAAGCGTGAAGAGCTCCCTTGAAGGCGTGGGATCCAGGGCCTGCTGTAGAGTTTCTGGTGGGGGTACAGGGGCAGCAACCATGTGGAAAAAACCCCGGAAGCCCTAGGGTATGTAAATGATAAGAAAACATTAGAATAAAGCATTTGGCTTTCTTAAAACTCGTATGTGCACCAAATAGATCACAAGAATCACATTAGTCTAACTCAGAATATCAGGCATTTTATGATGAAAAGCGTTTGGCTTTTGGGTGGTTACAATAATAATGAAAGAGTTTATACGAAGCAATGGAATATGCAAGATGTTTCAGAGGAATTGATCCCGAGACAATATTTAAAAGGAGTGCGGGCGAAGCATCCTGAAGAAAACAGCGTTATTTAAAGACATTTTATTGTAGCCTATTGTTTTTTTTTTATTTTTTTAATGCAATATTAGCCATTACACAAAAAAGATTCTCCTATTTTCCCAAGCCACCTCTCTTTCTTTTATGTTTCATTTTTGTCATTGGTCTGGGACAAGGGACCCGTCAAGATTTTCATTACTGTGAAAAGAGATAGTTTCGAAAATCCAGGCTAAAGTATGATTTTCTAAGTACGATGAAAGCAGGGAGTTGTTATTTGTCAAATAGCAACTCCCTGATCAAAGTTTAAAGTTTATAGATATATGATGCTTTTCAAAATCAATGAATTGCTGCTGTAGGTAATTCTTACAAAGTCATGGCCATGGGCGTCCGCCAGGGTGGCTCCAGGATTTACCCGACTGGGGGCTAAGCCCCATCGACGGGGTGGGACAACCCGAGGCTCGAGAAAGCAACACGAGGCCCCGAAAAAAGGCGATAAGTTGCTAATAGGACGTTAGACGTAAAGAAAAGGCTTTTGACTTTAATTTGCTAAGTTCTATTGAAGAAAATTTGAAAAATTGGGTTTTTTCAAGGAAAGTTGGACAATTTTTGGTCTTCATTCTGTCATTGAAGAATCTGCAATTCCTATGAGCAGAATCAAACAGATTGTTCGTCATGGGGCGACTGAACGTAGTTGAAATTACATATTTTTTTGTACGACGCCGGAAATTAGAAAATTTCCCCGACAGAAAGGCCAGCATTCCCCGACTGGGGAGCCATGACCCCCGCTGACGCTATCTCTGGCGGTCGCAGTAAAAATACAAGAGAAGAAATTTTCATTAGAGGCTGCATCTTTGTGTAGATGTGGCCAACGAAGCTTTCAACCGAGAGCACCGAAGGCCGGAGACCGCAGGTCCTCCCCGAAAACTTTTCTTAAATTGGATGGCTTTTGCGGCCATTCTGGATCATCTCTAGAGAAAATCCTGTGGCATAATATCAAATACTAATGAGACATTTTTAGGAACCTTCTGTCAATTTGATGAGGATGGTGGTAGTTGGTGAAAAGCAGTGGCGTAGCTACGGGGGTCACGAGGGGGCACGTACCCCCCACGACAAAGCCCTGCCACCCCTGGTTCCCCCTGTGAGAATCAAACTGATTCTCTTAACCTCGCTACACATACAAGGGGTAATAAAAGCGTTTGAAATTTCACTAGCCCTGAACGACCCGAAGTGGACTTGTCTTAAAACACCTGCCAAATTCATAAAGCCTTATTTTCTTTCCCATGAGTTACCTGGCTCGACTTGAACCAATTGGTTGGAAACTGTGCCGTTAAACTTCATCTAACTAACTAACCCATGAGTTACCTGATAGACTCGGGTGTTTCCTAAAAAATGTGCGGTTCAACCGATGTCAAGTGTCGTCACATGGTGGTACCACCTACCCTTACTTTTCTTATAGGGCCTGTATATATATATATATATATATATATATATATATATTAGACCTATAGAGAGGGAGGGAATTCAGAAATTGTGCCACCCCAGGAAAGATTCGTGACCTTCCATTGCCCCGTGCTCAAAAAATCCTAGCTACACCACTAATGAACAGCGTGATGGGTTGCAAGGATTTTGGAAATCGTAATTTTCTCAAGCTATCCTACAAGATGTTAAAACGAGACAATTCCACTTGAGCTTTCCTACGGACAGAAGTACTAACGTGACACCTATTTATCAAACACGTCGAAAGATTTATTGGGAATCTTCTGCGATTGTGCTTGGTGATCAGCATAAGCAATGGAGTAGGGAAAACAAGCCAGTGAGCCACAACTGGAAAAAAGGCCGTGGCCGGCCCGACTCAAACCATTTGGTTAGAAACTAAGCCGCAAAACTTCATCTAACTCTTTAAATTTCTTCAGAAACTTGAAAACATCGTGCATGTGTATATAGGTAGTCCAAACAAAATGGGTTAACTTCGATTCTCGCGTCGCAGCAAAGGTTACCAGATCCCCACATACCCCCTCCTATATTCGACATGTGCTACGAACCGACTGGGTGTCATCGACATATTATTGTAAATTTCAGTCTCACGACATACCAAAAAGCGTAAATAGGCCTACATGCTGATATGTGCATGTGTTCAAGCTGAGAATTATTTGCATACTGCACGTACTTTATGAATACCGTGTAGAAAGAAAACGAAGGTTTAATACTTACTAATTTTGGTCGTTCTAATTCATCTTGTTTGCGTTTTAAATTAGATAATTATTGACCTCAATGCCAGCTTAACTGGTCTTAAACTTAAGATAAACCTTTCAACATTGGTGTGTCTTATCTTAAGCACATAGAAGGGCAGCCAACTTCAAGATTGGCTCGCGACAGCCAGGAACCAACCAATATGTCGTAATCTACAGTTTCCATTGAAACTAAAGCACTTGTTTAACAAGAGCCCTGTAGTGCATGACTTTGTACGTCATTTGTTTGTATATAAACAAGTCACATGAAGAGCGTCTCGTACGGGTGGGTTGGTAAAAAACCTGGCGCGGTAAAAACGTCATGTACCTCAGAATTCATAGACAAAGCACAAAAAAAAAAAAAAAAAAAAAGAAAGAAGAAAAAATAAAAACGCACTTACCAATGTTGGTCGCGTGCATTCGTGACAGTGCAGGTGTGGTATTTAGCCTCTCCGCTCCAGATTGTCAAATACTCATGAAAAGATTGTATGGAAATATCCAAGTTTCTGACATGAAGATTCCCGGAGTGGATAAAAGTAATATTGACTAACGGTCAAACTTGAAGCTTTATGTTTTTCTACTTGGTATGTAATTCATAGTGCACACGTTCACTGCAGTCTACTCATACAGGCAAATAGGGCCACACATTACTGTCAATTGCCGATGTAAACAGGTTAAAATGCAGTGGCGTACGCAGGATTTGTCTAAAGGGGGGGGGGGCATGCAGTTCCGAATTTTCCGAAGACCTTTTTTTTGTTTTGCCTTTTTGCACTTCATTCCTTGAAGACCGACTTCCGTTGACATACTTACACGATCCGAATTTTCGGAGACGTTTTTTTTTTTTTTTTTTTGCTTTTTTTTGCTTTTTTGCACTTCAGATGTCGGAGACTTTTCATTCTAATTTCATTACTAATGAAAATTGCAAAATAATATAGGTTTGACTCTTGTCCCATGTGCAGTGCGCATCCAATATCCAGTATCGTTTTAAGGTAAAGTTTTTAAATACTGTAGAGTTTCCCATGTAGCCCCTGTATGGAGGCCTAAGTCAATGTATTAAGAGGCGATTTGCTTTCCAGAAAAATTAGTTTCGTAGTAGGAAATAGTCATCAGCACGTTCTCTATGCCCAGCAAGGGTCACTCATTACTAAGGCCCGTAACCCCACGACAAAGTCCTGTCTATACATGCTTGCGAACTAGCATTATTTCCCACGGTGGTTTATGTAATTTTTTCTCAAATACGGCCCTCGACCTCAGCCCTATCTATCTCTTGTGTTCTCACCCTGAAGGAGTTTGAGAAATATTAGAAATTTAGGAGAGGGTGGAGAAAAATGAGTGTCAGGTGGGTAGGAAAGGAGGGGCCAGGGCTGCTCAGCAAATGTCTAGTTAATGAGATAACAGCGTTCCCCATCCTGAAATAGGGTCCCAGAACAACGCCACCTTAGAGTTCCTCTGGCCAACTTGTCTGAGATATTTTTACAATTGCAATCGGTAAAAAAGTTTCTTAGTCGAAGGTCAAATGTCACATGCATAAGCCTGAGATTTCACGTTAGTGACTCCATTAGCCTCCCCCTGCACAAGTACGCTTGGCTGCGGTGGTCGTCCTTTATGAACAAATGTTTAGTCCCCCGGCTATAGGAACTAGGCCCCGGCTACAGGATCGGAATAGGCCTATGTTATACCGACAACCTTACAAAAATGCTTTCCAAAGGCTCATCCGCAATTGAGCTACCCCCGTGCGGACTCATTTGCTGGGACGGACTCATTTGCTGGACCACATTTTAAGGCCCCGAACCAACAAGGATGTGATTGATCAAGGAATATGGGGCGCGCCTTGCAGGTAGACAGCAGTGGAGTAGACCTGTAGACTTATCAGTTTTGAGTTACCTTTGCAGTCAAAGTATGTATTTTTTTAAACATTTGCCTTTGTGGGAGTGAGGGTACCCCAAACCCAAGGCTGCATAACGAACGGTGTGTATTTCCATTACTCGGTACAAAAAGGTCCAGACTGATCAAACGGAAGTTGTAATCCAATACTCAATGTCGTATTGCTTCAAGCCCGAGTATGGAGGGACCCGGGGCACGATGTGGCTATCAGCAGCTCTGGCCAATAAACTTTTTTAGCTTATGGTCTGTTGTTCACTACTAAGTGCGTGTGTTAGCGGATAGGGATGTGTGGCTTACCATGCCAAAGGAAGAGGCCGACGCTTGCTACATCTATATATCCAGGCAAATAGGCGCCTTCCTGCACTCCTCTCGACATAATTCTGTGTAGTAAAGCGGACGTTTGTGCAAAGTAAATTAAATAAAAAAGTAAATAAATCACATTTTCCGTTTTCAAAGTCTGCATAAAAGTTATTTCATGTTTATTTCCTCAAGCGTCGGTCGACGTAACTAAAACAAAACTAATAATCGGAGTGAAGTGAGCAGATGACGTGCAAACCTGGCGCCTTTTTTCCTCGTGTTGATTTAGTGGGCGTTCAATCTAAACGATAACCTCGGTATCGAGGTTATGTGAATGACGATTGCAATCGGTGACTGTCCTACATGCACAAGCAAAGAATAAACGATAGGTATAAAAACTGCTGTAAGTATGCCGACTAACTCAAGTAGTTTACTCGCCACGTGTAAACATTTTGAGTTCTGCGGATTTTTCAAGACGGAGTTAGAGCATATTTCATGTTGTTTTATGGTTCCTGTCAAGTGCAAAGCCAGACGTTAATAAGAGTGCCCAACTTTGAAAACTATGACGGTCTGAAGGGTGGATCACGGTTTTTGGTAGCCCATTGAGGCTTTGCCGGTTGTACTCGACGACGAACATTCAGTTCAGTAAAAATAGGCACTGGTGGCCTCCAGTCTTGTTGATGTACCAATGCTAGTATATCCTTAAAATTTAAAATAGTTGTTAGAAAATTATAAATTGAAACTGAGCAAGTATGGGTCATTCCGACTAACATGAGAGTTTGATTACCACTTGGTCGAGCAGCCCCCAAGTCTGCTATATCTGTATATAGTCAAACTTTAGATCGCGACTAAGATGGGTCGCGACCGAAATCTGTGGGTCGCGTTGAAATTAGTGTGTCACGCTGTCATCATAATATTTTCCAAACGTTTAAAATAACTCAACTTCGTTAGCAAAATAACAGCATCAGTTAAGTTTGTGTTTAACCATTGCAACATAAAGAGCGTCGCGGTTGATAAACAAGGAAATAAAAGCTAAAGAAATTGGGGTCTAGCTATACGGTACTCTTCCAAGTAATCCCAGTTCTTGAGTAGTTACGCCGTATGCCTACGACACAATGTAAATCGTTTTTCCTTTTCGATGCAGATTTTCCACTGACGACGAAGTTTTGCAGCAAATATACCACCAGCAAGTTTTAAGGATATTTGGAAGGATCACGATTAGTTATAATCTGAACATATTGAAGAGCACCCTTAGATGTGGTTTTGCCTGTTTGGAATGATATGTTGTTGCATAATTGGATTCTGCTCTTATATTTTAATAGGCTATAAGGGGTGGGGTGGGACTAGTCAGGGTAACCCGACATCGAGGGCATGCTTCATTTGACCATTTATGCCCCACGATGTCAGGGTACCAGTCCTTCCTCCCAACCAAAAAATCGTGGAGGGCCAATCAGGGATAAGAACGGTTATCTGATATGAATATCCACATCATTGCGAATTTTAAGCCAATGGGAAACGTGTGTGGAAAACAACTTCTCTTGTTAACAAAACAACGTACCTTTTTCGTTGAATCCAATCCTTACCGAGAAGTCTCGCACA
>WURT03133881.1:0-11420 GCA_009936505.3 Holothuria glaberrima | reverse complement strand
GGAACGAGAGCGTTCCCACTTACAAATTGATCCCCTGCTCGGGGTCAGATCCGGATCTGATCGCCTGCTCGTACTCACACTCCTTGTTTACAAAAGGGATTAACTGTTGCAAGTGTAGAGATAAGCTTCACCCTGGAAAAGAGCTTTCTCTAGGGTGAAGTTGGCTAAAATCTCCTATTGAATTCTAGCAGCATGCCTGCCTATTACGGGTAAAATATTGCAAGGGGATTTACCTAAACGTTACTTATCAAAACTGAAATACTTACCTTTCTACAAGAATCTGTAAAGCCTATGTTAAATGTCACATTCCTTTATCTTTGACAATAGTTAGTGACAAATACTCTGATTTGCTGTGCACTATATTGAAGAAGTTTTTTATATTATAGAAGCATAATCATGTTCTATTAATGACCACAAAGCCTAGATAGATTTCACTTCGGACATTAAAGTATACATATGCTTAAGTCGACTGTTTTAAATGTAGGCCGATGAAATGTTGATTCAACAGACGAAGTTAATAGAAAATTTGAAAGATGATTTTTATTCCAGGACCGAGATTTATTTTACGAATGTGGTGTATCACGGTCGTTAGGACGTTTTAAAGCTATTGATTAGAATGGAAAGTACCTGTCAATGATAAAGTTTGCTAAACATGGATTTGACTTGTTCCCTTTTAGCAAAGAAAGATAATTTTGTTGCTGAAATAAAAGGCAAGTACAATTCTCTGTGCGAACAAGTTCATCCTATACCTTTTGTGCGAGAAAAAATGTACAACGTTAACAGAGTATTCGTAGAAGGGGGCTTAAAGTACCTAGACAAAGAAACAAAACCGGCTATTCAAGAAACGTGGCAAGAAATAGATTCATACCATGCAATATTCAATGATTCTAGATTAAAGTCAAAACGACGTATCATTGAAGGTGAACCAGGTTACGGCAAGTCCACTCTTGCCTTACAGATTGCATACGATTGGTGCAACTCTTCAAATACGACGTCACTAAATGATGCAGAAATTTGCATCATATTGAATCTGAGACAGTATGGAAATGTTAACTCGTTTTTTAAAGCAGTAAAACTATATCTTTTACCAAATGACACTTCCCTTAACGAACATGACATTGAATCAGTCATTCGAGAGAGTCATTCCGTACTTATAGTATTAGATGGCTTTGACGAACTTTCAAGTAGAGTAACCAGTTCAAATTCCGATATTTTCGACATCATTAATGGCAATTTGTTACAGCAGATGGACGTGATCATCACTACCAGATCATCATGCTTACCTGATAAACTTGTTCCCCATGCTCTGCGAATAAGAATGACTGGGTTTGATGAGAAAGCTAGGCAGACATATATCCGCAAAGCTATCGTAGGAGACGACATTATAGCAGAAGAAACAATAAATCGGAAGCTTCGAGAAAATCCCTTTCTTTTTGATCTCTTCGAAGTCCCTCTTTTCTTTGTTTTGTTCGTGCACGTGTGTAGTGGAGAAGATCGTGTACCAAAATTTACTACTGTCACACAGTTTTTCTATCACATAATATCATGCCTGCATAGTCACATGACATCGAAACTCCTGAGTGAAGATGTACAAAAATATATGTTTTACGAGAGAAGCCATGAAAAACTCGATAAAATTGCGTTTGAAGCCTTGCTTGTGGGATATAAGTCAACGATTTGGGATAAAAGTCATCTTCAAAAAATGTGTGGTAGCGACCTGTATGACCAATACGTGAAAACCGGTATTTTAATAGAGGAAGATATAATAAGTTTTCATGATGATCCCACTTTACTGTTGGAAAAAGCTGTGCATGGAACCGAAGTAAGATTTTACCACAAGTTATTCTGTGAATGGTATGCCGCACATTATCTTTCAAAGTATGCAGCTGATCCTAGAGTGGACTTGGACTCGAGAAAGAAAGAAGTATGCGGCAACTCTCAGCCCACAACAGACAGTGAGCACAGTTTAGTTGAAAAGAAAGAATCTTTGAGTTTAGAAACAGATCTAGATTTGGAAAATCTGGACCCTTTTGAATGTCAGTATGTGTATCGTTTTGCATGTGGTCTTAATACACAAGCAGCAGAAAAGATCTATGCATATTTAAAAACAGTTTACGGGGGTGATAAATTTGAAATCCTTTGCGTTCTGGAACAAACTAAGAACTTGGGAAGGTTTCATCAGGTAATAGAAAACTTGTGTTCAAAGCAATTAATGATACACGGCGAATACAGTCGACTTCACCAAAGATCAACAGTTCAACTTCTTGAGTTTGCATCAAGACAAGGGGTAAGAATATTTCTGTTTCAGAGCTGAAAATAATGTTATTGGTAATTTGTCAATGCCATGCCAAATTACTACAAATGTTCCCCAATTCTCTTAAAATATGGAGAGTTGTTAGTGATGATCTCACTCAATCAAACTCATTCGCTTTTACTTCCTTAAGGTCTTAATTCAATAACGTAGTTTTTTTGGCATCCGCTTACGTCATGACAAAGGCGATTCAACTTTTAAAAATATTGGAAAAGGCAGATCATTTTACACAATTTATTTGTTTTTAAGCAACATTTATTCAAGAAAAGCGGTGAAAGTGAAATATGAATTTAATAAAATGTTGCTTAAGTTTTATTCAGCATAGATGTTGTTCATTTTGGCCACAGTGGGAATGTTACAACTTAAAACTAGGTTTCATTATCTAATTTATTTTCCTTTTATTGGCGTAGTAAAGTGAATTTATATTTCACGAATTATGGTAAAAAAAAGAAGAAGAAAAAAAAATAAAAAAAATAAAATCTCTCAACACAGGTTCAATGAATCAGAAGATAGAGGGAAAGAAATTTCTTTAAGAAAATTAGGAAATATACTTTTCAAGGGTGCACACATTTATTAGATAGGTAACATTAATAATATGTGCTTGTACATTTATGTTGTACCCATATGGTAGCAATATTGAAAAAGACCTTGAAAAAGCATAGCCTAATATCGGAATGATCACGTTGATTTCTTCATAAAAATGCTTAAATAATTTCTGTCAATATCAATTGAAAGTAGGAACATGATTACATACACTAAATATTTTGCAGACGAGTACGAGTACGTTCGTACTTTTCGGCAATCAAGTCTACCCTTTTTCTCGCTTAGCGCATATTTACGATACTGTAAAAAATGTGAGTGTATTTTCTCTCTCATCGGAAAGGATAAGATATACTTCTTTCTCCAAATCAACAATTATAATTTATAACAACCGTATTTTGGTACGATATTATTTTTTCTTGGTTAGAAAATGTGTCATGCTTTCCTTTCTGCATTGGAATTTTGAAACGTTGCATTTACAACGATACCCATTGTTAGGATTAACATTAAGTTACAGAGAAATACCGAAAACAGTATATTCTTGTAGTGCAAGCAATGAACTTACACCACTGATTGAAGCATATGTTTTTTTCTCTATTGAAGATTTCGATAACTGAGGTATTGCTGCGTAACTGTTTCAAATCAGTGGAAAAGCATGGCAGTTTTCTTCAGTTGACATCCGAAGTTAGATTTGTCATTTTGAATACTCTTAAGAATATTGTCATCAGCCAAAACGGATGGGAGTTTTCAGAAACGGATATTGGACAAATATTTCTATTTTGTTCCAAATGTACAGAACTGCAAAGTTTAAAGTACGTAAGAATTTCCTTTTAAAGTTCGTTTGCTATGCAGCTAACCAACATTTAATGTTACAACCTACACGTTGATAAAAGGCGATTGACTCCGCCTTATCTCAAAGAAACTACAGATTCTCAAATGTAAAAAAGAAATTGTGGCTTCACGTGAGCATTCAAGCAGCCAAGCTACAATCGAAGAAGTTGATCCCTTAATATTAGAGGCAATAGCGTCCTTGTGTCAACTGTGTAGCGGCTAAATTGTTCTTTAATATATAGACATTAAAAGCTTCTTGTCATACGCTAAAATATTTATGATTTTCTATTGTTTCCAGGTTTGAACATTGTGTGATGCCAAAAACTGTTCCTCTCAATTCCCTTTCCGTGCTAAAAACTCTTCCAATAAGAGGTAATAATGTCTCCCCGTTTATGTTATTTGTAAATAACATGTTTAGGCAAGTACAACTTTGATAAGCTTTCGATGTAGTTCCTGAAATCCAGAAAGATTTTTCTTCCATTTACTTGCTTTGTTCACACGATATGTTTGGCATATAGCAAAATATACATATTTACATTGATGTCGAATTGCAAAATAGGCAATAAATTTACTTAGACTTGACTACTTTTGCAATATTTAAAGTATTTATATGGCGAAACATCAAAGTAGTCGTTTACTTGGTTAATCCAAAATGGGCAGTAGATATACTCAATAAATATAAACATAACTCCTTATTATATTTATAAAAGTGGAAGAGCTTTTTTCGATCACAAAAGCCCAGGACAATATTTAAAAGCTTCAAACAGCTCGTTACATTTGACATTTGTCCTTCTTTTGTTCTAGGCAGTAACTGGGATATGTTTTTCAACTGTCAGCGTAAACTTAAATTTGTAAAAAAAAAATATCGAATCGAGGCTTACACCCATTTTATTTTGCAATTAAAAATAATTAAAAGTACTTTATGTGTTAGATTAAGAACTTATATGGATGGGCAGTGCCTTTCCCAAAACCAAAGAAAAAGCCTTCTTCAGAAAAAAGAATTGACGGTTTAGAAATTTCTTTTAATGTCTAAAATGAAGGTAGAAGTATCAATGCAATGCCAAAAAGATGCTCTAAGGAATCTTCCTCAATGGAGCACAAATCACTCGTGGGGGAGTCAACTTTACCTATTCAAAATTGAAGCCTTTTGTTAGGAACACTCCTGAGAAGAAATTTAAACTGGAAGTGAGAGGCTTTTGACTCAGTGACGGTGAGACAGGGGAAAACAATTCCCAATCTTGGTCGGATAAATTATTGAAAGAAAAATCCAATTTAATTTTAGCAGAGGACACCTGCACAATTTTTCGGATGTCCTTGGAGTAAAACATCTGAGAAACAAACTGGGGCTGACAAAGCCTTTTCAAAAAGTGTAAAGTTAGCGTTCAGACCCTCAGCCTTTTCGCAGCCTGCTTCGGGTCAGTGAATAGGAATGCTAGTGATAAGGCCTAAGTATAAAGTAAAGGGAAAGTCCGCAGGTAGAAACCTTTCTTTAAAACTTTGAAAAGAGAGGGGGCTTCCAGTAATCAATGAAAAAATCTTTCACAAACTTTACACCTTTAATATACAAAAACGAACAGAAAACCATTTGATTACTAATACGAATAAAAGAATTGTTCCAGATGAGTTAATTTCCAAAATCTTTGGTAGGATTATAAAATGAGATCTTACACGACGCCTGAACTACGCCCTCACAAAAGAATTGGAAATTCTAATGACGTCTTGGCTAGAGCAATTACATTGGAAGAGTAAAGATTCCCCAAAACAATGATGGCTGACAAAAATAGCGGCGAATCCAAGTGTACTTCAAACTATTTATGAAGCTTTCAACATGGATAACTTTGAAATCCAGGAAGAAAGAAGTTGCCCTTTTTGTAATGCTATTGATTTCATTTTTGACAGATATTTTTGTTTCTTTTTTCAATCTAGTGTTTTTCGTTAAAAGATTTGCTGATACTCTCACTTTAAACCTACGGAATGGTCATTGGGAAGTAAGTATTTGCCGATTGTCGTCCTTTATATCTGACTTTTTGAAAGTTGTAATCATGCTGCCCTTCAAAGTTTACCCCAGGAGTGGGTATTTTATGAATGCTTGTAAATCAATTATATACCCGGATCCACTTCTTATTGAAAATGTACGCTTGAGACAAGCAAGAGACATTTTTTATCCCCTTCCGCAAGCTCGCACGCCAAATAACTTGATATGTATTTCTAAATTTTTATCTTATCGTCTTTTGTCACTTTATTTCTAAATTTTTATCTTATCGTCTTTTGTCACTTTCCAGACTACAAGTACGTAAACAGAGGGACTGAGGAGGACGTTCCACATATCAACGCCCTTGCAACAAAGTCAAATGTGATAAGTTTATATTAATAGTAACAAATATATTTAAGATGGTATGGTTAGTGGGTATGCCTAAGTATGCCCTTGGTGCGTTACTTTTGATTACTCTCACGGTGTTTGTAATCGTGTTAACGACTTAATACTTTAGAGGAAAGAAAGAACATTTATGCATTTAAACAACCGGATACAGAGAAGAACTTCGTGCCGTTTTATCTGAGGCCTTGCTTTGAACACATTGTCTATTGGGACTATGAGCTGGGTATATACAATGCATTTCTTTACATATGCTGCTTTAAAATGCTGCTTTATCATGTTGTTGAATTTTGAAAAAGTAAAGCTTCATCAGGAATAATACCATGATTCAAAAAAGAGAGTAAATCCCAACGAAGATACTAGACTGGAACAACAGTAACACCCATCTAGATCTTCATTGAACACCATTTCCCCATGTTTACATAATTATGATTAACATATGGAAAAATGTTGTTATTTAAAGGAAAGCAATCATTCTGCCACTTAATACAAATAGCGCTTTTACTGTGGACGGACACGATTATTTTGAGTCACAATATTTCTGGTAAGAAACCATCTTACTTATTTTCGAGGTATTAAATCTAAATAGTCCATAAAGACTCAACTGCTCGCAAGCAATATTGATGAGTGACTCGAAAAATGCAAAATTACAAATACGTTTTAAACTGTTCGATTACTTGGGAAAGTGTTACTATACAAATAGCTGAAATAAATAATTTAAATATGATGATATCTTCTTCTTAGAATGTGATATAATTATATTATCAATCCTATTTTAACTCACACAAGGTACTTGTCAACATAGGCGTACGGGACTCTTCCAATTTGGGGGGGGGGCAGAAAAGTTTTGCCCGAATCTCAAAAAGGTTGCCCAAAGTCAAGGACGTGGATCCATCTCCAAAGACGGAGGGGGGGTGAGTTTCACCATATGGGAATTGCCGTCCTGGGGAGGGGTCCAAGAGGAGGGGGTGACCCCTTCCCCTTGGAAAATTTTTGCTCACGTAAGGTGGGATAGATGCAAAATGGTGCTACATTCATTGCTAAATTTGAGATGGATGTACTTCCAAGAATTTCTACTATTTTAGGAAATCTTTTCATCTTGCTTGTTTAAGTGAATTTTTTAGTCAGTTCTTGGGGTAAATCAGAACAACACTGCGCGAAGTAAATGAACAGTAAATTGTTAAACTACAAATACCATTAGCAAGTTTACTCATATCATATGAAATTTTGATATGGAAGTGATAAGGACTGTGCATGTCAGAGCCTTTTCGAAAGTCTGATAGAGGTGATACTGGCAAATAGCTACACGGGCGCAAGCGCGCGAAAATTTTTGCACTTTTTTCGGGAATTCGATCAAAACTTCGGGAATTCAGTAGAAATTAGGGCAATCTTTGCACTTTTTCTTCATTTCTGCCGAAATTTCACCTATTCTGTGCCCGACCTTTGGCCATTGTTTTGCCCAAATTTTCGACCTCAGATATTTTTTTTGGGAGGTGGGGCAGTCTGCTCCCTGCCCCCGCCTCGTACGCTCGAAGCGTTAACTAGCAGGCGCCCACCTACAGTTAGAAATAGAGGTTTTCACTTTTGCTCCTCTTTCAATAACATTTTTGATCTTTCAGTTTACCAACGATTACAGTCGTATAAATAGTAGCACTGTGACAAAATGCTACATAGTAGCACTGTGTATTGCTATTCCTTACAGGAGCGGATTGCCAGAAGTTTGCGTTACCAGAGGTTTGCGTTTTCACAGTTTGTATTGTCGGAATGTTAAATAAATTTACCAATGAAATGAGTCGGTGAAAGTCTGTGAAAGCTTGTTAAGAGCGTTTGTAAAGGTTACAGGGGCCGAGAAAATATGTACATAAATAAGAAAAGACACGTCACAACGATGATACGGGCTTACTCTGTTTTTCCCGTCTTCCTGAAATGAGCAGGTAGCTAGGCTTGTGGAAATATGAACTAAGATATATATATGTATATATATAAATATTTCAAACCTTATTTAAACAAAGGTTACGTGACACTTACCAAAAGGTTTAACGCAATCACAGTGTTCCAGTGTCGCATTAACTTCTTGACAAAAGAGCAAAGCGGACTTTCTTTGACCTTAATCATATTTCAAAAAATATTTATACTACACTTCGTGTCTTTCACAGCATAATAAGGTAACACAAAATTTTTTAACTCCAGTCATATACTTCGCTTTTGGAACTTGTGATTTTTCCTAAACTAAATAATTATAAACACATTTAGTAGTCTTTGACGATTTAATGGCTTTCGCGATTCGGTTTTTTTTTCTTTTTTCATTTTGAATATGAAAGCAGTTTAAACTTTCTTTCTATGACTTTAGAATAGTAGATAAGATGCCAAATTACAGAGTGAGTGGAAATAGCTTAAACAAAATTTTGTACAAAAGTATTGTAATCCAAGGCGTTACCTTTATATTAGAAACAATTATGTAATCTGAAGGTTCTTACGTCTGAGAACTTTTGAAAAATTTCCATAAAAGTTTCTATCTGTACATCTGAAATTAAAGTCAGACCATGCATAACAAACATCACGAATAAAGATATTCGAAATATCGATATTATTGTTTGAATTAGAACTCTTAAACTCAAAGAAGAAACCTTTACCATATTATTTCCACCTTCCACAAGCTATTATTACCATCGATATATAACTTAACCCACTTACATTCAAATCTTATTTCAAACGACCTTATGCCAATTATATTAAATTTCCCTCAGGATTTACTACTGATTTAAACATTTTGCTAAACTTTATCAGGGTTATTAGAGTAAATAAATTCGTAGATAAGGTTCTCCAGATTCTTAAAATACTGAATATTAGACTTTGTTAATGTCGACCTTTCATGATGCGATGTTTACCACCGGTCATGATTTTGGTTGCATACAAATATGAGTTCCCCGTTAATTCCATGATCTTGTAAAAAGTAGTACACCTGGTGGGGATTTTTCATAGAAAATTTTCTGGGAGCAATCCTGTTCCAACTTTGAATAGAATTGAGTGGGCCTAAATGAATTAAACCAAAAAAGTATATAAAAATTATTTGTACCGATACGCTGAAATGAAAGAATGACATAATCGCTTTCAGTCTGTATCTTTGTTGTACTTTGATCGCATATAAATGAAAATAAATTTCAAATTACTATGTAGACGTCGAGTCACTATTTTTGTAGTGTGAATTATTTTAGAACATTTAGAACAGCTTGAAGAAATTATGTTCTGAAAGAATGAATCACTCCTGATGAAGTGCCATGGCGTTTTCCCACTTAAAGTGTCACCTCAACGTCTTAAAAAAGAACAACTTCAATTTTTCCTTTCACATAGCTTCATGGTCCTACACTGACATGTTAAAAGTTCTTTCTCAGAGGAGCAGTTCCTTTGCCCATCGTTAATTCAAAGCATAACAGTTAAAAGATAAAGTTCAAAGACGGATGTCATCAGCAATTTGGCAATTTAACTTAAATTTCAGGATTATTGGATAGGCTTTATTGTGTATTAACTAAATCATAAAATAATCTCCCTGTTACCAATTGAAAACTGTTCTAGTGGTAGTCGTCTCTTAGACTCGGTACACCCCTCTCAGAGTTTGCATCTTTGTGCCTTCATCCCCCTGGTTTACAACATTCACAAAATTCGAATTCAGCTGACAGTGTATAATAAACTCTAATACAGAACAGAAAATTCTCTTGCTGACCCCCCAAATGTTGGTGTCTACAATCAGTGGTTCACGTGTGTAGACCAAAAGGTCTGAACAGGGTTTGTTTCTCGAATTGGTTTGTCTAAGGAAGAATTTAGGGACTAGAGGAGTACTGACAAGCTACATTCGCAAACGTTATGAAGCTTCAGTTTTGAATCGTAAGAGAGGCGAAATGAACTTAAAACAGGGCTACTCTTTTACACGCCATATAAATGTAGCAATTAGTACGAGGCAAAATCTTCACTTGTTTAGATGATCCCTAGTTGCAGTATTTTGTAGGTAGTAGCCAATCAAGTCTCAATATATTTTTTAAGATACGTTCATTAACAAGGATTTCATAAAATTATAAACTTTGTTTTTGCACTCTTATAAAGTTTACACACAACTATTTCAAAATAAGGCAGTATACTTCGTGTGAGTACCAAAGTATGATGTAAAAAATGTTTGTGTTCACATATTTTTCTCAAAGTGGGCAAAAACGTTACTCTGTTTGTCACCCTCACTCGGTTCAATTCTTCCCTTTACATTGATCATTTATCAACTTTTCTAAGCTATACAACACACAGTGGAAAAAATATGCGTTTCCACATATTTGTTTTCACATATATTTTCAAAATGAGCAAAAACGTTACGTAAACTCTGTCGCCCCTGTTCGGTTCAGTTCTTCCCTTTACATTGATCATACATCAAATTATCTTCCCTCTGCAACACACAGTGAAAAAATGTTTGTTTTCATACATTTTTCTCCAAATGGGCAAAAATGTTACTCTGTTTGTCGCCCTCACTCGGTTCAATTCTTCCCTCTTCATTAAACATGCATCAACTTATCTTCCCTATGCAACACCTAGTGAAAAAAATGTTTGTTTTCACATATTTTTCGTAAAATGGGCAAAAACGTTGTTTTAACATATCTTTCGTAAAATGGGCAAAAACGTTGTTTTCCCATATTTTTGTAAAATGGGCAAAAACGTTCTCTGTTTGTCGCCTTCACAAAATGGGCTAAAACGTTACTCTGTTTGTCGCCCTCACTGGGTCAATTGTTTCCTTTACATTGATCATGCATCAACTTATCTTTCTTATGCAACACACAGTGAAGAATTGTTTGTTTTCACAAATTTTCCTCAAAAAGGGCAAAAACGTTACCGTACTCTATTTGTCGAACTCACTCGGTTCTATTCTTCCCTTTTCATTGATCATGCATCAACTTTTCTTTCCCTACGCAACTTACAGTGAAAAATTTTTTGTTTCACAAATTTTCTCAAAAAGGGCAGAAACGTTACACTGTTTGTCACCGTCACTCGGTTCAATTCCTCCCTTTTTATTATCTTATCTCCCCTATGCTACACACAGTGAAAGAATGTTTGTTTTCACATATTTTTCTCAAAATGGGGAAAAAGGTTATTTTGTTTGTCGCCCTCACTAGGTCATTCTCCCCTTTACATTGATCATGCATCAACTTATCTTTCTTACAGTCGAACGTCTGACCCCGTGACCCCTGCAAAACATTACGGATTGTGCATCTCATTAAGTTTAAATTTCAGCGGGCAAGTGAAAATTATTGTCGGCAAATTTCGTTGCACGATTCTCAAAAAGGGAATGATGAAAACTTACCATTAAGCCCCCAAAACGAAACACGGAAC
>WURT03133880.1:0-29404 GCA_009936505.3 Holothuria glaberrima | reverse complement strand
TATGAAAAGTATACTGCAAAACACAACAAGAAACACAACTTTTGCTGCTCCACTTTAATATAAAACAAGACGTTTCGATCATTGTATTCCTGCTGTATATTTATTTATTTATATATATATATACATATATATAGCCTATATTTATATATATATACAAATCTAGGTGGTCATGACGTCATGTAGGCCTATGGCAGGGCGTGGTTAGCCTGAGAAGGAAGTAAAGTTGTGTTTCCACACAGTGATCGTTTTCATTTTAGGCATGTAAGTTACCCAAAGGAACAACATTGAGGAAGAATCCGAAGCCTGACATTTATCGCTGCACGACGAGACTTACAGATATCCTCATTGGAACGCGGAATCTGTAAAGGGCTGACAAATTTTATGATACAGTATACAAGTTTTGTATTTTTGTTGTTTTTCTGACGCTAAAACTTTTTCCCTGTCATAAAATATATAGGTCCATTGAATAATGTTGTTCCATTTGTGTTTATTGCCCCAAGTAGCTGGGATTTAAAATCGAACTACATATCAAGACCAAACATAAATTTTCCTCTCAATAATTTATTCATCTCCAGGCTGGTTGCGGTTGGCTAGCGCTCAATCCCCCGAGGATTACCCATCGAGTAACGATGTCTTTCCTCAAAATGTCAACCCCCTCACGGGTAAACATGAATAATTAGATCACTTCTTCCACTTCAAAATATCATAGAGTTAATGTGAAAATCGCAGCTCGTAATTGATTTTTCTCCCTTAATTTGCACATGCATGGCTGCATTTTACTTTAGAGAGTAAGATCCCCGAACTTTGATAATCCTAAGAGAAATAGGTTGATGAATATGTGCCTACTTGTTGAGAGAGGATTCTCAGACAGTGGACGATTACTTTATCCCGTATAGAAACGTACAGTATAGTAATCCTAGGAACTTTGTAAGAAGCTCCGAAGGGTGATAGCTCTATGATTATAGGCCCTATACTCATCAGATGTCTATGTTAAACAGCTTGTTAACCATCCGAACCTCTATTTGTTGGCAACAACGTGTGTTGCTGTAATCGCAGCTTTTGCTATGCGCAGGAGGAGTAGGCTATAGCTTGCTCACACATCCCTTCCTCCATAGTAAAGTATGTAGCTATTATAGACGTTACTACATGTTGCTTAATTGGGAAAACTTTTTACGAGCATTTTTGAAAGTGGATGATTGTAGTTCCTTTGCCGTGTGGACGATTGCATACAGTCCTTGGAAGTACAAATGTGCTATTTGGGAGAAGATCACGCTACCAGCTGTGCAGGCTACGTTCCATTTGCATAAACTAATCAGCTGCGGTTATCAGAAATAAGTGAATTATCTCACAGCGTCTTTTTATTTCGTTGGTGTTCAGTATATGTGTTTTGCAAGCAGGTCAAATATAGGACAGTCACAACCATAAAACAACTAGGCCTATATTAAAATTTCATAAGAAAAGTTTACTTCAATAATTCTAATTTAAATGATGCAGGAGATTAGATCACTTAAACCTACAACATTTAAATAAGCTTTCAAAAGAGCATCTATACAAGTAACAGTTTCAAACGACAATATGAAACCTTACATAGAATTTTAATTCTAAACTTGAACTAAATCAAAAAGAGTTCACTACTAATGTAAAGTGCAACCTGCGTTTTAGTCTTTTCCTCTTTTAGATTTGCTCTGTTTGTCCCTCTCAATTTTCTCTGCATTCCTTTCTATTGAACATAAGTTTAACGCACGTCTTGGTCGATACGCGTAATTAAAACGGACATGGCATGTTTGAAAGGGTTGCGACCCTATGGACACAAGCTGGGTAGGTCGGACCTCACCACTAAAGGTGCCAATACAGGAGAACAAATTGCCTGCCTTCATCTCATTGTTTGAACTCGTTAGTAATGTTTTAGGGATAAAATACGACAACAAACGGAAAGATTACAGCTGCAAAGCAAATGATGCGAAGGAGATGGAGCAGACAGTTTTCCGAAATAAGTTTTAATAATTCCGTCATGTCTTTGCTACTCTTTAAACGTTTGTTACGTGTCAAAAGGAGGTCCCATAGACGAGTCGTAACCAGGTAACTTGGAACATTCCTCGTTTTGCTGTTATGAAAGTTTGATGAAAGCCAATGGCTGCATACATACAACATTAAAGGAAGAATATGCATCGGTGTTTCAGAAACTATTACAACGGGGTTAAAAATACCACCCACGACTTTCCGTCACTCTTTCAAAGTGAAACATTCCAAATAGGATCACTGACGCCCCCTATAGGCTGTATTGTAAATACCATAAACTATGATATAAGGATGCCACTGACACGGGGAAAGCACAGGGGTATAGTAAACTCGTCAGATTTTATCTACATGAAGGTAGGATTACTTATTTGTGAAATAATTTGGTCCCGCTCTATATTATGCATGCAACGTTAGAAATGAGTAGACTTCCACTGATTAATTTGTATCAATACCGTACTTTAGAGCCCAGACCCCTGAAAGACTGAGGGTGTTTGCTTGTTTGCCTTGTTACAGGCGTACCGTACGAGACGGGTAGAATATTTGCTATTTGAAGGCAAAATATAGGCTATTTTCGTGCAAACGTGCATTCAGGTTTCGCAAAAGTATTCAGCTTCCGCGCACTACAACCTCTCTAACCCCACCACCATTATGCATGCTTATGAGTCTTCTAGGCAACAAAATCTTTGCAGGAAATGGTTCATTTTTCAAGTTCTTCTCAGTATTTAAATTTTACAAGAAAAGAAGTACATTTATCAGGGGTGGTACCAAATGATGCCACAAGATATTGCCCAGTCTATCATTTTACATATAAGGTTAATAAATTTCAGTATTTAATATCTGCAGTACGGTATAAGCTGTAGATACGAGAGTTGGACCAGTAGCCCTAATTATCAGGATGAGGTATCCTTTTGAAACTGCATAAGGTACGTAATGTATCCGTAACTATTACAAACACAAGGTAAGGCGAGAAGTTATTCTCCATGAATGTAACAATTCAGTAACATATCTATTGACACATCAAAAAAAGTCATTCGTGAATTAGGATGACGGGGGTATACGAATTCTGATTGGGATGACTGCATTTTCCCTTTAAGCATCGTTCGAATTGTGCATTTGGAAGGCAGAGTTTGCAAGAAGATAATATTTTACCAACTTTTTATTGGTTTATTTTAATTAAAAAAATTCTGAAAATAGAAAAATAGAAAGATGTGGGAGGTTTTCTTGTTTGGGTCAAGCGCCCGATCCCACCCCTCCCCCACTTCAAACTGAAATGATGTTTAAATTGTTCAGTTTTTATATATTATAATCACTTGTCTCAAATAAATTTTACAAAAGAATGGGTGGCTAATATTAAGTGAGTTAAGAGGTTGAAAGAATGAATGTATGGGCTACTAGGCATTTTTCATGCTGTATGCAAACTTTTCTCTGCCTTCATTTGTGAGATCATAGAGTTACTTAGGGTGGTAACTCAATGGTTTATCATGGAGTTACTTAGGGTGGTAACTGAATGGTTTATTCACTGGTTAGATTCCTTTGTAGCTCTTTGTCTAATCACCACACAGTTGTAAAGGGTATGGATGATAAGGTGCGGAAGTTTCTCAAATGTCTGATAATATATATTTAACAACTATTGTATATACAACAGTTTTATAAATATCGTGGGGCTGTCCTCGCGAAGTGTTCATTGATCTAATGACTGTATGTAAACAGCTTTTACCTCAACATATTTGTATGTATGGGTATGAATACAATGTTACGATACTTTATTCTACTGCAGTCCAACATGGCTTGATTATGAGTACAAGAAAAACGTTCTGAGTTCGTGAGCAATAACATTATTTGATTTTCATTTTAATGTTTAACCGATATTACCGATACCGATACTACCGATCCCGATATTCCAATTCATTATATCCGCCGACACCGGTATTTCAGAAATGAGCACACTGTAAACTAAATGATGGGCTATTAATGGCACTGCACCAGTAGTATACCAATAAATGTATCATTTTCATGGGGTAAACTGTCGGTACTTTCATGAAGTTTAGGACAAAAAATATGTATTATCGGCAATTAAAGTAAATTTTTACCAGTAGAGGACGAAAATGAGGATCAGCGACTGATCTTCAATACTGACCACCGGTAATCGGTCCAACGCTAATTTTCAGATTACGAGTACATAGCCAGGCCTACGAGTATGAGTGCATAGAAATGTACTTGAGTATGAGCAAAAATAGGTAATTGAGTACTTCATGAATCATGAAACTTGCAGTTTTGCCCATTTATCTGTCATTTTAATAGTAATTAATTCTTAATCAAGTACTTTTTCCCCTTGTATAAGCTATCTGCAAAATC
Source organism: Holothuria glaberrima (assembly GCA_009936505.3). NCBI lineage: Eukaryota > Metazoa > Echinodermata > Holothuroidea > Aspidochirotida > Holothuriidae > Holothuria > Holothuria glaberrima. The sequence continues at coordinate 25,030 of WURT03133880.1, read as the reverse complement.
TATGTAAATCATCACCTCATTATCGTACAATAATGCATTAGCCATATGCCTGACACAAGGTCGTCTTTTAAGAACCGCGCCGCTTGAAAATATACCATTAAGGACACATGTGCAGGATCGCTTGTATGCGACAAGTCTTGTCGAGTATGTTAAGGTTTGGTTTCTTCCAGTACCTACCTGTACGATGTCAGGTCTTTCAAGGAGTTTTATCCGAACACTAATTTCGAGCGCGCATCGGCTAATGGCCTCATTTTCAATTTTTGGACACACTAAGTGTGTAGCAATGTTTCATGTCTAGAATGACTCATCTGTCACTGTCAAACCGTTCAGGGTTCGCTCATCTTCAGCCCTTTTGCTTCCAAAACAGACCGAGTATCACGTATCAATTTTATTCTATCGAATCGACGTACCTGTCAAAAAGCGCTTCAGTTTGTCGGGTCGCTCTTGGCTGTTGGCGTAATGCCTGCGCAGCAAGTTTGGAGTCTAACTACAGTAATTTTCTACGAAAACTTTGAAATTTGAGATGATGTTCACACGGAGATGGCATGAAATTTAAGTGACAACTGAGTTTTGTTAATTTTGCTTCTACAACAACTCTGCGCCATTCTTCTCCAGTTACAAAATATTTTCCGTAAAGTACTCTAAACATACTCTGATTTTCTCAAAATAATGTGGGCCTCTTGCTGCGGGCTCGATCGATTACTTGAAATCGCATCAGTGAACAAAGAAAGTGCCTCAAAATGTCAGATAGGCATATGCTACGTAAAACATTAACATAAAATGACACAACACGATGACTGCATCCCCTGTTTTGCTGTAAATCAAATTGAGGGGACATCTGAACATGATAACCTGTGTTCTTTGTACCATGGAAGTACATCCTAGGTAGTACTTCCATGTTTGTATGGAATAGTCTGTGAAGTGTACACAAGTGATAGACGTATAACTCAGCCCCCATCCCAGCAAAACGTTGTCCTGGAGGTACGTAGGTAACGACAGCCTGTAGTAAGCCGTGGAACATAACTTCCACTGACTCGGCAGTATCGTGTGGTTGAAGAAACGAGCCGGTACGTTAACTACATCCATATAAGTTCAGGCTGCAAAAATTTCCACCAGTGACTTCCGTATTACGGACTCGCCGGTCCGCCTACAGCTTCGATAGGGGTGGAACAATTGTTCTGAAACCCAATCAGTCTATTCTTTTTTTGAAATTGGTTGGTTCAGAGTTCCTTTGTTTATGATGTCTGGATGAACAAATGAAGGTAGCTCCATACTGAGTCACCTTATGCCCACGCAGTGGTCAGAAAGTTTTTTTTTTCTTTTCCACAGATGTTGCTTCACCGTGTTATGGTATACCTACTTCATTACAATTTTACTGTCATATTTTTCTACGTTTATAGTTCCACTGTTTTCCGTGTCTTATGTGTGATAATGCATAGCCATGAAAAACATGTAATCACTCCCCACGGACCAATTGAAAACAATTACGTGCCGTCATGTTCATGTGAATTTCGTTGTCTAGTGATAAGCCTACAAAGGTCCCCTTGCGTACGTGACACTGTTCGACGTTGATCACTTACCACACCTACGCGGTAAACTTAGTTTTTTTCTCTGATTGCTCTTTGATACCAAACTTACTAATTATTCTGTCACTCTGGGGAGAAGTTACACATGTTTCATCGTGTTTTGTAGCGAGGTCGTCGTAGTTGTCGGCGACACAACATATACAAGAGAGCCGCCATTGACACAACTCGATGACAACTCCTTTACTCATTGTTTGTTACCTCATTTATAGAGCACGTTCTGACTAAAAACATCTCTTTAGCAAGCTCGAATACAGAGGCAGATATAGATTTTGATATTTCAAGTCAGGGTTACCGCCAAGATGGAGAGAGGGGGAAGGAGCTGGGAACTGGTCCCCCATCTTTACCGAAGGAAGAGGTTAAAGACTTAAAGTTCTCACTTGTGACTTCCAAGTGAAAGATAATTTCCCAATGCCAGCAATGGTGCTATCTTTGGTAAAGCTTCGAAAAGCGTTGAACTGATTATGTCTATAGGAATCCTCATTACTTAGTGTTGTTTTTTATTTTTAGTGTGGGTGAAATTGAAAGGAATTTTTCCTAAGGGGAGGGGTGATATCCCCACTCTTTAAAAATTGGAATGTTTCCTAAGGGGAGGGGTGATATCCCTACTCTTTAAAAATTTTTATATTTCTAAATTTTCCAAGATTCAAGATGCTGCTTCCAAAGTTTTAAGCTGATCATACTATTAGAAATTCTACTCCTTTTATACTGAATTTTTCTGCTGTGGCGTGGCACCCCTGCAAGGCTCTTATCCGGTGTGGGCTGCTTCCTCTTAGCACGCCACTGGGGAGCCACCGTTGGTTGTCGCGCAGCCGAAGCGTTGGCCTTGCAAGAAATTTGGTCGAAATGCCTCCCATGCATATTGTGGGGATTGGCACATTTTAGAACAAAGTTGCATCGAAACTTTCTCCCTTTATTAGAATTTATGCTTTAGAAACAAATTTAGATTTCAAAAAGAATGGGTAAAGTAAAAATACTTTACACGCTCATTGAGTTTAGCATATAAATAAAGGTAATAAAGGCTATTTTTATAAAAGCTTTCTGTGGCACGGGTACGAGAGATAATACTAAATATCTTAAGCCTGTGTATATACAGGTATTCAAGCTGTGCATCATGTAGGAGGAAGTGGGTTCATTCGTCAGGAGGAGTAACTCAAATGAGAACAAGTCCATGGCGGGCCTCCGGGGACCGCACCGGGAAAACTTTGGAAAAAGGAACCCTTAAATGCGATTTTCCAGGTTCTAAGTGCCTTAAAACCATAAAAGGAAAGTGAAATCTCAGAATTTCAGTGTGTTTCCTCAAGTAGACCAACTATCATTTACATCTCAGGCTGGGAGGGGGACGCAACTGCCACCTCCTCCAAAGGCTACCGCCCTGGGTGTGTTGACAAAATGTCACTACCAATAGGGGATATTTCTCCATAAGTGAGGACACCAATGTCCTTAGTTCTCACCGGCTGTTGCATCGTCACTCCATCAGGGTGTGTAGTCACATATCAAGTCTGTATTCAGAAATTAGGCCCCGCGGGCATATGGTGTTCTACAGTGAAGTGTGAAAGGCCTTAAAGACTACATGAATGTGAAAATTTATCGTATTTGTGCAAATTTTTTGCTTGAATATTTATAACTGATAACAAATTCCGGAAATCGTTTGCCTGCGATCCCATATTTAAACGCAATGTTTGTTGAACTGTGGTTTTACGAAGTAATTTGGGTACGTCCATTGTGAGATGTATAGAGAGCATTATCAAGAAAGACGGATACCTGAAGTGCTCGCTCGATGCAGTCAATTGGTTTTGCAACAGGCCTTACCAATCTTGTTATATGAGTATTTTGTATTGACGGGTTCCTAGGGATCATCAAAGATATAATCTTATTTTGTCTGGGGAACTTTAGTCTCTTTTAACCCCGTCTACCCACTGGGGAATTCTTACATCGTTTTCCGACTCTCTTGCACCTGTCAATTTAATAAAGCCGTTTTTATGGACGACTGGCAACCCATGTCACGACGGGACTTCCTTAAGTTACAAATCAGTTTACACACTGCTTTCGAACCCGCAATCTACCATTGAAGTACTATCCGAGGTAGTACTTCCATGGATCTATTCAGGGAGGTATTAACACTTCCATGTACTGATCTACCCGTCTTAAACCGATATAAGCCGCCTTCACAATGCTACAAGTTTGTACCCACTGAACGGACTTGGTTTGCTCAGCCCCTTTTCAAGGTTTCCCAAACAAACATTAGGAATATCATTAAAGAAGGGATATAAGTACAGCCTGCTACGTAGATACGTAGACAAACAAGTTTGGTGTGTGACATTGTCATTTGGAGAAGGCTTTATTAGAAGGAAATATTGCGTTTAAAATGTACCAACACGGCATACAAAGAAAATACCTTAAACCATTCATAAACTGTCCCGTCTCACCAATAAACTCTAGCAATAGCTTTATCTCCTCAAAATATCATGCATAACAAGAGTAACGGATGCTCCATCATTTGAATTTTTGAAAGTTTGGGTGAACAAATTTACTTTGTGCAACAAATAACGGAATGTCTTCCTGAGAGAGCCTTATTTCTTGGAAAGAAAGCTACCGTACTGCCTTATTTTGAATTGTCTATCATTCTGTACCTATTAATATGGCTTAAAACATATGAAAAAATTTGGTAAAACAAACGCAATATTTCCCCTTAAGTAGAACGCTGAGGGAGATAGCTCTTTAACTACAATTAAGACCCCTTTGTAAGCTTGTCTACGTAAAGTCAGTTTGTCTTTAGACCCAAACCAATTCAAAAATTGTTTTGTTGTCTGTTCATATGGAGTGGATTTAATGAAATGTTTCTTGGTTCTAAAACTTTCTACTCGTCTTTTAGCTCACTTCATGTGGGTGTCAGTGTCGTATAACGCGAGAGAGGACTCGGAATCGAGTCTCGTTTGAAGGTCTCCGACCTCCTAGAAAGGATGTGAAATTTTTTGCAATATATTCAAAATGACTCTGTGATAGTTGTGGTTCAACATTATGCGCGTATTGCAGGACCCTGTGGAATAACCCTTGACGGAAGAGATGTTGAACACACAAAAAACCCTCGACAGAGTAACGTCGGTGTAGAAGTGCTAACAAGTCATTCGCCTTGCTGCCTTGAACCTTCCCACCTTCACCCACTCTTAATCCCTTCACTCTGCACAATGCGCATCCATACTAATTTCCAGTGTCAGCACATTCACTTTCATTCGTTTCTGGAAGCAACATACTGCGAAGAAGTAGGTCTCCAGCAGGGAGTTGCTGCTTCTTCAAACTCATCATCTGTTAGTTTCTCGACTCTGGGTGAACGTCAGTCGAGATTCGAGAACGTTGTTCAATCCAGAGAGAAACATGTCGGTTTCTTTCAACCGTTGATATTCAAATCAGAAATATCTCCTCGGGTAGTGATGTCATCCAGAATGACGAATTTGTTCGTTTCACGGATAAACGCTCGGTCATTGGCCTGTTGCATTTTCGTCAGTTAATCTGGTGCATTCAGGTGTGTGTATAGTTACCTTTTTGTATTTTTTGAGTCATTATGCTATTATTGGCCTGCCGATCAAGAATGATTTTTATTCTGATTTAGCCTTGTGGCCTCCCTGTCAAAAAACAAGAGCTGCGGGGTTTAAAGAGCCTGGAAATCTTTGTTTTAAAGAAATTACTTTTGGCCGTTGAAATATTACGATGCTGCTTATAGACAACGACAAGTGTAATTGACATATAGTGCAGGCACTCAACAACTCCATGCGAAAATTGTAGAGATGAATCTATCGAATTTTTGTACAAAATTGCTTGAAGAATCTGAGGTCGACGTATTTCTTGTGGAATACGAAGTTTTCAAAAAACATCAACGACAGGTCACATGTATTATATGAAAGATTTTGAAGTATAGGTAACAGTGAATTGGACTTCCAAATGTAAAAAACATCGTTGTTACGGTTTGCCATTTGTGTTTACTGGCTCGAAATGAACTGAAAAAGTACATAAAGTCCCTATAGGAATGGCGTTAGTGGCAAAGAAGGAAAAGGGTCATGTCTCAATGGACATTTTTAAAAAGGTGCTGTGGAAATACTTGTTGTAACATTCAAATACAAAGAGATGTATTAATTCTTTGGTAACATATATAGCCAAGAATGTGACTAAAAGTCTTGAAAAGTAGTGTACGATGGTAACGGTCGTTAGTAATATATGCAAGTTTGGAACACGTTTTGTGAGGCTAGATGCACTGAGGCATTGCTTATACGTAGCTTTGTATCTTTCACGTTCCAAGACATAGTTATATATTACATTAAAGTAAAGACTGCTCGTTTCATTTGTTTTGAACCAAGCTTTTCCGATCTTCTCTTGAATTCTGTTCCCGAGGTTCCTTCCTAAAGTAAGAAGTGGGACGGCCGTTGGCTTGCAATGATCACTCAAACATTCAAACCATTTAAACACTGAAAGTCGATCTTTGTAGGGTCATATTTCGTTAATATTGAATCAATATGCCTTATAAAGCCGTAAAATTGCTTTCATAATTTTGACACGAATCACTTCCAACGTAAAAAATTCTCGAGATAGGTTTTCAGGCCCGTATGCAGGAGGGTTTCAGGGGGTTTGGATGAACCCCCGCACGATCCGGATCCTTGATTTGAATTAGCAATCATTGTTAACTTGTAGGTAAATCACGCTTTTAAGATGTTTGAAATGTTGGGCCAAAAACTTATTCTGGGCTTTGGAAAAAAAAATTTAAATTCTTTTTGAACATAATTTCCGGTACCCTCCTTTTTTGGAGAAATATTCTCTTTCAATAATTTATGGAAAGTTACAAGTGATTTACCTTAGCAGGCAAAACGCTTTTCGAATCTTCACTCAGCTTACGTTTTTTTTCTTCAGATTTCACTGTCGTTTACGACTGCATGACGAATCAGTACAACTTGAGAGGATGACTCATATTAGTGTCTCTGGTAAGTCAGTAAATGGAACGGTTGCTCATAGTAATTAAGTATGTTATCAAGGTTACAAAAAGAAAATGAATACAGGGCGCCTTTTGTACCCTCTAATCGGAGCCATGATTCTGTTCAACTGTTGACGTTGACTCTCAAGTCTTGCTAATTTTATAATGAACGTAAAATCTGAAACGGTATAACTGATACCTGTATAATCGTTTCAGATTAATCAGAGTTACCCTGCCGTGAGGATAGTGAGACTTACTTTTTGTCTTTCATTTACCCTCCATGTTAGAGAGCAAAAACGAAGAAACTCATTCCCCGGCCAGTAAACATGGAGGGCCAATCAGCAATAAGTATGCTCAATTTTTTGAATATCCACTAAGTTTTGAATTATGACACCCAATAAAAACGTGACTGGAAACTAGCTTCTCTTTAGCCAAAACAGCAACTCATTTCACTGAATACTGTTCTTATCGAGAAAGTAAACATTTGAAAGGAATAATTCACTTGCTCTATACCTTACTTAAAGCTAAAGCCTACAGCATCCTTGTGGATAAATACTGGAAATGGACAAGTATATGCTATGACCGAATCTTGATGTCACTTTTTTAACTACATGTACTTTGTAAGATGTCAATGTCATTGGCTGAACTCTTTCAGTGACCAATAGTGATAGCAGTACTAGTAAAAGTGTTTGTATACTCTCGAAGGTCCACCTTCATTACGAGTTAGGATCAGTGAAATATGCTCCCTGATATCGAAGGGGTAAGTGAAAAGACCAAAGGAAACCACGTCCTCTTACGGTAGGGTGATCATGACTATTTCAAGGTCTACTCTCTTATGTTTGCTCCTTATTTGTCCCTTATTTTTGCAGTGATTTCAGTCTTGAAGATAGACTGTAATGAGAATATCACAGCACATCGTGAAAAACTTTTTGGATTTGTAGCAAAAATGGCAGTTACACCAACGCAACGAAGAGCTGGTATGGTCACTTAGTTCTTTCTTAGTACAAAATGATTTACGGACGCGTTTCGAACTGGTTAGTGTGTTTCATCGCATGGTCACTTTAATCATATACGATAATGGTTTGACAGGTTTCATGTGCGTGTCTGCCTATGTGTGGATATTGCACGGTTGGGGGTATCTTCCCACAAGGAGGGCCAGGAGCGAGGGGTCACTACCTTCGAACGGTATTTCTTGTATTGGATACAAATGTGCACGCATGCTAGTCACACATTCCATTCTCTGTCGTTACATGCAGAAAGTTTATAAAGAATACACACGTACAAAACGTTGTTTGGGACAACTCAGTAGTTAAATTTGGAAAAACTTTGAATGCAATACCAGTTTGACATTTTGATCCCATAACGACATTTGTGACAAATGCGATGTATTTCCGTCGAGACAGCTTCGCAGCATCTCTGGTGTCGAGGTCAACTGAAGGATACATAAATCTTGCCATTTTGTTGCGCGTAATGTACAGGCAATGACTCGGCGAGCCTTCGGATGGCATGCGTGACGTCACAGAGCACATAGCAAGGCATCATTCCACAAGGTTTACTATAACGCTACATATGTGATGGCTGATTTATGAAGAGTTTATTGGTGAGAATATCTACACGAGATGATACGCGCAATGAATTAAATCTCTCCCCGTGGTCTGGTTAAGTAATGTTCATCCTTGGTTCGCTGGTAAGGAACTCCGCTCAGGGTAGACTTTATGAAGAGAATGTCAAGTATATGTTGGTCTCTTCGAAGATAAACATTCTTGACTGTATAACTCCCTTGCAAAACTTTGAAGCTTCTGGTCCTGTTCACAAAGCAACATAGGTATAAAGACATGACCGTTCTGCTTATCTGTATATTTTAGATGCAGTGAGGAGTGGGTTGGTGGGCGAGATATAACACCCTTCCCGTAAGTGTGCGGCATCCTTTCTTTGTAAAGTCATGTGACCACGGATTTACGGAAGTATTACTGTGTGTGACAGGTCTGGCCCACTAACTTCTCCTGGTAGGCCCTTATGTGGTTTTGGCAAAAATCGCCATGGAGACATGCATGGAAGTACAGGGTTGGGACAATGCGACAATTGCATCAGAACAAGGCCAAAAGTATATAGTGACCTACAAAAAAGTTGTGTCTGATGTAGGGTCATCAGATATCAGAATTACCGACTAAAGTGTCATATAACTCACTGTATGGATGAAGAGCGGGCGTTATTTGACAATTGTTCGTTAATGAATCGAGAAGAAAACCACCAATGAACAATATCTTGACTTTTACACTGATTAGTACTTCATCTTTACAGTGATCAGCTGAGGCCTGACAGTGATGCATTTAAGTTGCTATAGTTTGTCTTCTCGGTACCTTCAAAGTACTTTCCAGGTTGCTTCAGAAGTAACCTTTTTGTTCACTTTCTCGTTTCCTGTTATAGTCTGCCAGCAATTTTACACTTGGTTTATGACGAATTTTTCAAGAAAAAGAAAAACGAAGCCACAGCCTTTTACATGATCGTGGGCTCAAAGGGGATCACCTGTGTTGGCACGCCTATAAATTACTACAGCCTCTTTAGTTTCATGTTTAGATGACAAGAAATCGATAATCACGGTATCAAGAATTAAATTGAAAAGTTCCAAAGATCACACTGTATAATGCTCACACGTAATAATGTCCCTCGAATTTTACCCCATGGGCTCTTATATGTGTAAATATTGTTAGAAAATAAACACAACGATTTATCTGTTGCTTATTTTTATGTTGTCACTCCCCGTTAGTTCAAGTGAAACGGCCTCATTCTTATCTGTATACAGGGGCGGTGTCGCAAGGGGCGACCTCCCCTATAATTTGCAAGAAAAGGGGAAAAGAGAGGGAAAAGAAGAGGGTAAAAGAAAAAAAGAGAAAACGAAAGAGAGGAAAGGAGGAAGCGAAAGTGACACCCCTCCCCTTTATACCTCTCCCCAGGATGGCCCTCTTTTACCCAACCAAAACTTAGAATCACTTAATTATGAGCATTTTTCAGCCATGCATGATCAGTTCAAAATATACACAAAGACAGCACCATTTTGCGTGTAAGCACCCTCAAATTACAAAAAAAATTGTCAAAGGGGAGGGGACACCCCTCCCCCACCCCAGGACAGTGATCACTCCCCCTATCAAAATACCCTGGCACAGCCGCTATTTGTATATACTCGACGGAGAATCAACGACTGGCAAACCGCGCAGCAGGTATTGGGCACCATTTCCGGGGCTAGATACTTTAAAGGGGCTTTTTGATTTGATATCGATTATTTTGTGACCAGTTTGAAGGAAATCATTGCATAACATTGTTTCTAATTAGCCTCATTACTCATGTATCACTTCCTATAGTTACCGAAAATGTGAGTGATGGTATTTTTTGTGGACAGGGGTTGCATATGATTGTTAACTACTGGTAAAAAGTGTCTGGTCACGAATATGTAATAGGCCTAAATGATTTTAATCATTTATTATCCTATCATTGCTACTTCAGTTGTGTATCAGACGTGCAGAATCTCTTAATTTGACCGTTTACCATCAAGATGTGAGTAAATTTCAAAAGGTGTGAAAAAATCATGGATTTAGTGAACCAACTCAGAAAGCCCCTTTAAAGTACTACATTACGAGTGCAGCTGAGATGTAGGAACTTTGAGCAGCATAAATCCTGCTCTGTGTACAGATGTACATGACTACTACACGTCTGCTAGGCCCATGTTACTCAACCTGGGGTCTGCGGACCTCTAGGGGGTTCGTGAAATTTATTTGGGGTCCGTGAGGGCAAAGGGATCCGCATGGGTGTCCATGAAAAAAAAGGGTCCGCAAAAGCCGAAGAGATTCGTGAACAATAGAACAAGAGATATAGTGGAAGCTATTGAGCAATGTACTTAATGAGGACTGACGTCCAATAGTAACCTACTTTGGTATTTTCAAGACTTACAATTTTTTATTTCGATTCAACAAAGATAAGAGGCAGTAGTACAGTTACAACTAAACTTGGATTTGACAAAAACAGTGCCATTTGCAGCCATCTCCGACAAAGAAAACCCGTATTTTCCCGATCTCATGCAGAACCAACCAGTTTGTATCTGACAACTCATGATTTTCAAATTAAAATTTAATGGGAAATATATTTTTCATCTTAATCAAATTGTGCTATGCATACTTGGAAATTCTTATTTGAAAGTAAGAATTTCCAAGTATGCCTAGCAATACTTGCAGGCCTAGGAAAACTGCATTTCAGGCCCAGGAAAACTGCATTTCTGAACATAAATTCGTGAACATAAATTTACTTCAAAAGTCACATAATAATGCACCATTTTGCATCTAAGCACCCTGAAATATTCAACAATTTCGAAAGGGGAGGGGGCACAGTCTACTTATACCATTCCCCCATGCCGGCAATCACTGTTTGGGCGTCCGCCAAACATTTCCGTTTATCGCAAGGGGCCGTGGATAGAAAAAGGTTGAGAACCTGGGTGCTAGGCAACAAACTAGGCAAATTGACCTATCATTTACCGAGCGAGAGGATTGCCACTAGGGCATTTCATTTAATAAGAGAGGGTTTACTGAGATAATTCTATACTTTGCCTTTATCTCAAGGAATGCTGCAGAAGGGAAGAAACATCACTAGACTGTTTCATTTACAAATATTGACATTCACCTCTCTTTAGTGGCCTATAGCACCGTCTTTTTTTTGAGACAGAATCAGAATGATATATTGGGTTCAGACAAGGTCAAGGTATATGTTAAGGTGTTCTTGTGCAAACTCAGTGATGTTTACCCATACACGTCAAGAAGTGTGTTATCCTAGAACAATCATTTTCACCATTTTGACTTTACCTACGTTCGTAAGCGTTAAGTTTCATGTAGCTTACTTAAATACAGTATGATGATGAAATCTTTAGCTGTTGTTGGAATCTTACGTAGCATAGAAAGATGAGTATGGAACCTGCAGATCTGTAAGGTTTGTTGATAGGGTAAGCTATTCCCGTAGCCAAGGATGGGGGAGGGGGAAGGGGAGGGACGGACGGACGGTTCCCCCTTAGAAAAATCTCCCCCACCGCCTTAACATAGAAAATAAATATTACTACTACCTTAATGCAGTTAGGCATATCAGTTTAGCATATAAATAGAAAAATGTATAGCCTGCCGATGGCAGCCCTATGTAGCTACCTCTGTTCCAGCCCTGTCAGCGATAAAGGTTCCTTTCAATGAAAAATGTGTTGCATTACTACTATTAGCATTGTTTTCGAAAATAATTCGTTAACATCTTCTTACACACATTTTAATTACCGTATATAGCTTAGATAGTTAACATGTTTTTCCTATCGATGAGCTGCACGAACATGTTTGTTCCTCTCCACAGGAGAAAAAGATGTAGGCAGCAATTCTTTCCAAAATGCGTAGTCAGTTATTGGACCTACAGACTACAATGGCATGGCAGGCGGCATGGCGGTAAGCAGCCTATGCTGCGTGTAGCGGGCTTGCGGCTGGTGTCAGATTGAAAACTATACGCTTTCTGTTCGTGATTCTCAAGAAAGCGAAAATACGTGTCACTTTGTGTTGCTTGAGGCAATGTCAAGTTGGTAAATTTAAGAAGTTTACTGAGTCTTGTAAATATGAAATATAAACCCGTATGGCAGATAAACCCTCGGCGTTACCACGTAGGGTAAGTTGTCATTCATGTTAGGCTGTAAGTTTCTTTTTTTTTTCTTTTGACCTAATTTGGAAACATGTTGCAAGGTTCTTGAATTTATGCTTACTAGAAACGTTCCGGTTACCGTCACCCACAGGGACAAAGAACGTCAAGTTTCTACTTTACCTTCGCTCACCTCTCGGTAGGCAAGCTATAATTAAATTTCTCTTCACTTTAAACCATCTACAACGGACAGTAAGTGTTATTGTTTCTCTCGGTGCTATTCGATCGTTCGGATCATATTTTAGAGTTTAGAGCCATGCTGATCGTGTACCCTGCATGTCTTCGATGGATATCTCGTAGAACAAATATGTACACAGTTTACTGTTACATGTAGAACGTTCTAGTTTCTTTAATTACTCTTTTTCATCGTGCAGTATAAATATTGACATCATTTTCACGAAGAAATCAAAGATGGCTTTCAAATTTTTAATCTTGGTTTAATTTTGGACGTGTTTACTGAAGTATTTATATCTCGGTCATTTAAATCACCATGCGTGCCTGTCAAGATTTGATTTGTACCTTTGTAAAGAAGCTAGAGTAACATTGAAATTGTATACATTAGCAAAGAGTAAAGACTTCAATATTGTTGTATTGAAATTCTTTGAATTGACGTGAATAGATGAATAGATGGGAGCAGTATTGTGCATAATGTCGCATTTACCCATGACGGACATGGACTTCACAACTTTCGATTGTTTCATCTCACGAAGAAGGGTGGTTGTATATTTTCGTCCCTGAATCAAAATTGTGTATTTAATGTTCCTTATTCTGCGCACCCTGGAAACAGGACCCTAAAACAAAATACTCCATATCACAGTGACTGTGATACACAGCGGCAACGCAAGCAAAAGCCTAGCTATTGGACTGTCTATGATGAATAGGGAGACATTTTTTTTATAAAAATGAATCCATTCAAGGTTGGTTTTCTATTAAATATTGTTGAAAAGGTGAAATTTATTATCTTTTTTCTTTGTCTGCAATATTTAGTTTGTTTTGTTTTTTTTTGAAACTGTAAGATATGTGTCAGAAATTTACCATTTTCTTGGGCAGACGAAGTTTCCAAGACCTACAGTTTTTTGCAGTACCCGGTATGTTTACTAACATGTTAGGGCTCGCAAAGCTGAATGAATTAGCCTCCGGAATTTCATTTCAAAAAAATAATAATTAAATACGGGGTGCGCAAAATAAAGGGAAAAATAACATGGAATCATGTCTAAAGAGCTTATCTTCAATCGGTTATACCTTCCTTAATTTCTGACCCACTGATATTTATGTCAAATTGAAAAGGACGAACTAAAGAGTTTGCTGATCAAAATTTTTCGACAAAAATGATGAGCTGCTGAAGATATTTACGAAAAAACCCAAAGTGCGCAATATTCCTTATAACCATGCTACTCGGCGTGATGTACATTCTTCTCGTTGTGCGTACCAAACATGAGGAAGGACTTGTCCCAAAACTGATTAGGTTTCTCATATGTATTCGCGTTTCTGTACTATCTGCCCTTTTCTGGAGGCTTCGCTTTGTTGGAAGAGAGGTGGTAAAGATTTTACACCAAGGCAGAAAAGATGCAAAATTCTAGTGCCGGATTACGCCGCGGCCCACCGGGCCAGACCCAGGGCTCCCCACATGTAGGGGCCCCTACATATGGGTGTCCAAAAATATGGAGGCATAAGATGCCTTACCGTCCGTCCGTAGATGGTTAACATGTACAATACGGACCATTGCTCGGAACTCCCCATACTGAACAAAAGTTGTCTTTCCATAAATACATAGGGGCCTATAAGGATGCATGGTCTTTATTCTACGGCGTAACTTGTCATACACGTGACACCACAAACCTCTCGAATTCAGTGTTTGCAAATGTAAACTCTGTAAATATACCTTCTCAAAACTATCGACGTCGATGACATCATCAGTCAGTTTGCTAAATTCCATGGTGGGTTCAACGTTCAACTGAAACAGAAGTAAATGCATTTCCCCCATTAGACCCCATTAGACACTTGGCAAGGGGAGTTTGCGAGAATATATATCTCATACAAAAAACGGAATACTGATTTCTGGAGAGGCCTTAGGAAAGAAACGGCGTAAAAACATAAATAATAAAATTTACATATTAATTGTAACAATAGTCAATTTCCAAAAAATGAGATTTGAACTTTGAAAATGTTTAGATGCAAGTTCTGAAGTTGTAAGGCATGGAAAGTTCCATTTCCAGCCATCTGGGAAGCGTTTTCTGCCAAAATTTTCTTACACGCTACGCACCAACCTTAGATAGTGGGCCTAAGGGTGAAAGCCCCGCCCCACAAGCTTAATCCGCCCCTGCAAAACTCGTAAACCATTGTTTAGTTACTTTTAACCTCCGACCTTCTCATTTAGGATAAAGACTCTCCATGACTCGTGCAAGACAAAGAATGTCTTGAAGCAGGATATATTTGGGACCAAAACAATTTTACTACATTTGGTCAAGTTTCACGACTTCCCTTATAGCCTGAATCCTACGTTTTACATGTTGGTATGTAATGCAAACCTTTTCCATATAATTTTAGACTGTCTCCTGCTTTTCTCTTCCTTTGTAAGTTACAGACATTGCTTTCGCATCCGAGATTTGATTATTTTCTCTCGAGGAAAGGGTGGATAATTTAGACAGGCAAATGTTGACAGGACAGGTAATCTCTTCAATCTTGTTTGTCTTCGTAGATTATATTCTGAATCACTTGGCTCCATTATCGATAGCCTCATCTGTCAAATATGGTCTAGGGTTTCTATATAAAAGAGCTTGTTGCCTTAATATCTTTAGAGGGAACATAAGGTATATCTAACACGACATAACGAATTGCGTAGATCATGCAAACCTGTACGTACGAGTCTGCATAGTTCCACTTCAACTCCGTTAATGAAGTATTAATGTCACTGAGATATAATACATTGGTGTGCAACATCCGAACTCATAATTGACGAAATCTACTTGAAAGGAGGAAAAGCCTCAAATTCAAGATAAAGGAATTATTGTTTTGGTAGAATCCATAACGACCGATGAGTAATATTTATGCTTATTTAATGAAATAAAATCAGTTGTCATATAGGCTAAAGACTGAATAAGAAACTCATGCTGAGGACGATTACTGTAGCTTAAAGTTCGGTGCTAGGTTTTGTTGATCCTGTTTAGTGGCTGTTACTGTACAATATTTTCTGCATATACGTTTTTCAACCAGAGTGGTGGTTCAACCGTAAAACGTGGCAGCTCTTATACATGCGCTTGTGCAAGACAGTCCAGTTGCTACATTCTTCGCGATCTCGACTCCATATGGAAATCGGTTTCATGTTTTTGCCTGCAGTCATTGGTAGATAGCCCGCATGAATTTTTCCCAGAAGCACCGCATCTTTACTTCAGTTGCAGAAAGTCTCAAGTGACTTCCAGAAAACTGAAAGTCTCAGGCGCAAAAGTTTGAAACTCTGGATTTGGGAATTCGTTGTATGCTTTACTGGAGTGAGGTTCATTGCCTGACGGTCTTATAATTCTTTGGCTCTAATATACACTTCGTCTAGAAAAGAAACCTTTCCAACACTGCTTGCTTTCCAATAGTTTAATACGTTGCGGTCCACTATATATCGAAAATATTACGAAATTCTGGGTAGCAAATTAACAAACCTGGAACCTCTGAGCTCTGAAAATGTCCTGAAATTTCAATCACACAATGACTGTCTCCTTCATTTGTATGTGATTCTATCGAGATAGTTCATGAATTCTTGATCGGCTGAATTTATACACGACCTTTTGACACAGGCAATAGTACCGAACTCCCCAATAATTGTTTAAAGTCCTTCCAACTTCACAGATTGGTACATAATTTACGTGGTTATACCTTTTACAGTTAACTGACCTTTCCTTTCCTCAAATGATTTTTCAGGCGTATATCTCTACCGAATCTCAATGAACCGTGTGACCACAGTCAAAAGTTCACAATTTCGGCACTTTTAACCGTCACTGAACTTACATGACCGACGATTACTTTCTTTAGGATCTGTTTCTTCTTCCTTTTAATGTACTGTTGATTCATACTTAATTATGTTGGAAAATAATCTACGTTTGTGTACGTGATAATGGTAGAAATAAACTTGAAACTTCAAAACTCATAAGGGAAGAGTAACCGTGGCAGAGAGCTTTCTAAAACAGGCTATACACACGTCTTTGTTGGCAAAACTGAGGTATCACTTTTGACGAGGCTGCGATTTTGCTCTCTGCTAATCTCAAATGACATTTGACATCGCTAAATAAGTCTTTACCAAAATAACACCATTGCTTAATTTCAAACAACGTTTCATCCTTTCGGTTTGCCAATTAGATTTCCAGCTTTTGGCCTCTGCTTCTTTTTGCATTCCCCCTCACCCTAACCATAAATCTCAACCATTGTTGTGTCTTAAATTGTATTGTCTTATGCTATAGTATACTATGGTATAGTAATACATCGTTGTTTAGCAAACCATAGGTGAATTCATTCTTATGCTGTAAGCAACAAAATTTTGCTTGCGTTGGCCTGTTTTTGAATATAAAATCTAGAATATGCCACTGTGTCTATAAAAGCATCGTTTTCATGCCGGTCTGAATTTCCCTATTGAGTACACGATCATTGCTAGAGGGAATTTTGGTGTCTTTGAATTACATATTCGTTCCGATAGAAAGTATCTCGTGGATCATATTTTGTTACCACAGAAGTGGAAAAAACAAATCAAACAGTTTGTTTTCATGGCATCTGCTAGAACTGAATATTTTGTATGCAGAACTGGTATATTTTGCTGCAGTTGACGCTGTGGGTATATATGAAGAAACTAGACAATTAGTCGATCAAGATAATGTCAGAAAAGGGAATCGTTTTGATTAAAATTTTGAAACCTCCTCCAACGGGGAAGATAGATAAAAACTTTTCTGCTCTGAAACTCTCAAATGTACCATTTATCACTGTATATCAAACCAGCTTTGTACATAAATTAAACAGGATTACAGGGCATGCACCTGTGCGACGAAGTTTCTAAAACCTTTATACAACCCTACTCTCCCATCTCATGAGAGCAGTTATCGTATCGTATAGGCCTATGTGCATAGGTGTTAAACCACCGGAAGGGTTATTTTAATTTTCAGCCATTTGACTATTTGGTTGTTTAAGTCTTGCAAGAACACTTGTGAACTAGTAAAATAAGACTACTGTTATGTAGTCGAGTTTGATCACGTGAACATCGGGCTTACTATTTTATAAATGATATTGTCCTTATCGACTTAATTGCCTTTACATGCAGGTATGGATATTCCTGTGTGTGGATAATTTTACAACACCTTGTTAGAGTGATGCTGTTGATGTCGGCTTGTAATACTAATTTAGTTTAAAATTTATGATTAACAATTGAGATGAATTACAAAATACTCTTTTTATTGGAAATTAATTCTTGATTGGAAATTAAATGTCTCGGAAGTTAATTAAATGTCTGACCATGCAGTTAGATTGCAGACTCCATCTTTATTAAGGTAGGCCTATAATTAAATATTTTCATCTTAATGACTGTTTGGTCTGGACCATTTACACGTATCAGACAGAACCATCTACCGTAGATTAAAGGTTGTTTTATTTGTCACAGTTAAAGATGAATGATGGCCCTGTTCAGGTATATGCATACCTTCACTGTTCAGATCTGCTGCATTCCTTCAATAAGCCATCTCCCAGTGAAGCTTTCATTCGATGTTTGAATAACATTGTTCGTTCCACCTGTCAAATGGACTAACTCTGTCTTCTTTAAGCATTCACCAATATGGCCAAACAATCATTAATCACTAAAGCATTCCGTTTCTCACTGTGCTAAACAATCACCTGACTCTTCCTCAGCAACTTGTAGCCTAGTGTTGTATAGTTTCTTTTCCCGCCGAATGTTAGTACGGTCTTGTTCATAGGTTCAGGTTTGTTTTACATTACCTGTCATGTTGGACAGAAGTTTACCATAAATCGTCCGTAGTAATCCTAATAGATTCCTTTGACCTTTGTTGAATTTATTTTTCTTGGATCGGTTCTGATTGAAGATAGATTGTTTGCATTACTCCCGTCACTGTTTGATATTGTTATCTTCTTTTGGGAACGCTCGACGACTGAGATAGGTCCATTGCATGGTTGTTGTAAAGCCTGTGTTGTATGTAAAGGTGTTACAAAGTAGCGTTCTGTTTAGCACCACTTTAAATCATTTTATTGCATACATTTTATGTGCATACATGGGTTCCACATGTTTGCAATATCAAATAAAGACCAGTGGATTTTGCACCATCCGAGGTAGTTCTATGGTAGGAAATGGCATTATATCTTAATGCTGAAATTATATACAGTCAATTCAAAACAAATTAGGCTCTACTATAAACATATACAGGCCTACATTACATGATAAGATGAAACTTGTTTGGGGTCACGAGAGTGACTGCAGACGGCGTTTGACGTCTGGTATTGAGAAAGTTAACATAAGTGGGTTACTCTAAAACATGTTGAAAACGTTTCTATTTCATCCACTTTGTCAATTGATATAAACAAAAGTAAATAAACGACCCTTAATGAACGACTTCTTTTCTCTTAGTATGAAACGATTGCTCCGTTTAGCAAACAGAATGTACATCTAGATGAGATTTCAGATGAGATGGCAGGTCGATCTCATTACAGTCGTAGAATGTAACCCATACACACGACTTTCAGATATTCACGCAACGTGCACAGGCGATGAACGAAGTAAAGTGCTAACCGAGGATGTTATACCATGTACGTTTCTTGTCAAATCAAAATTTTGGTGAAAGGTGAAGGTACAGTGTTACGCTCGTACGCCCTCTTGTTACGATGTACTGTAAGATGAGATGATTGTGTTTGCTAACAACGAAGCTGTCCAAACAATCACCGAAATGTATTTGTATGGAAGCTCGAAATGATCATCTCAATATAATATATGAGATTTATAGGTATTGAAAATTATATCCTTCAACGAGAATGTTTGGCTTCAAAGTGTACTAGTGTATTGGCAATTGAGACGGTATATACCAAGTTAGCGTCAATTCAGAATATGATTTTGTACATTTCGTTTCATCGTTTGCTGGTTTCAGTTAAATTATTCATGAAAGGTTTACTTTAACTTTGTTAAACGTAAGACACCATCTCAAACTTATTTTATATACTTAAACATGGGCTCCACATTATTGAACATGTATTTGAATCAATGATAATTGGAAAAAAAAGAAAATAACTTCACATCCAATAACATGCTTTGAAATTTTACTAATGACCACACAACTTTTTTGCTCAGGTCAACTCAACTATTTGTACCTAGAATTACCTAACTTTCAACTATTTTTCACTGTTGTATATTAACAGAAGGATACTAATGCCTACAATGAAACTAGTGCAGTAAGATTTCTTCTTAAGAAGAACAAACTGTTGAAGGTTTTACTTGACGAAAATATGACTGACATTTTATGGTCCCTTAAAGCCACGGTCGACCCATCACTTTGTCAATTTCTTTTTGGGGGGGAGGTTGTTGCACTCTGACGCCTCAGTGGACATAGGAGAAAGTGATGAAAGTTCACGGCTTTAATTACTTCTTTTCCCCGTGAATAGAAACGAAAACTTAAGTGTGACGATTCTCGGCCTCACAGGGTGTAGAAACAGTACTAGGTGTTATGACGGAGGATGTACACGCTGAGTGATCACATCTTTGGTCGGTACTACGAACGTGCATCACACACTTGTGATGACCTACATGCATGGAGGTACTTTCATAATCGATTATGAATGGGTTTTGCCATTTCATCTCTGGGAAGAGTCACTACGCAATATGATACAGGCAGTGTTCAGGCCGGTTCATACTTCCAAACCTCACGTGCTATAAAGCTATAAGAGCCAGGTATGGTCATCACTTGCTTTCCCCTGCCAATCACGGACATAGCTAAGGGTTGAACGGTATTCAACTCTCATACCTTTATAGCGCTATATACTTGGGCATGAACCGGCCTTTACACTTTTTTCTGTGCTGTAACATTAAAGCGTGTCCATACAGTGTACCAAAGATTACTCCTTGAAATGTTTATGTTGGGTGGGGCGTGGTGGGTGCAAATCTGTCTGCGATGTGCAACAATTCCTTTCTAACGTGCACCAGCAGCATCGCTATTTCCAACAAAAAAGGAGGGGCACAAATGACGTTACTTCAATTGTGTGGGGGTGCTACCCTTCCCCCACGACTAATGACGTAATAGAGACTTTTTTGGTTACAGTTGAATATGTCAATTTCTTCCCATCGTTAAGTGTTGATTTCCTGTTTAACATTTAACTTACAGCTAACATTGAAACAAATATTAACCTGCATCCGTTTTCTATACGTTCCGATAAAACGTTTGTTAGGCGTTTGAAGACATCAGGCTTAGACGTTTTATTTTATTGTCTAAATGGTAACATTTTAATACGTTTCCTTTAGTATGACGGACGGTGACAAGAGAACTGAAACAAGGTGGTCATTATAAAATCAAACCGATCAGCAGATGTGATTTACTAACAAGTGCAAGATGAACCAATTGCACCTATCAGATCTCCCATTTCTCCTCCTTACAAGTAATTTCCTCAATGTTTTATAATACTAATATTGCATATAAACCAGAAGGTATCTTGTCAAACTTAGCAATTTAGTAATGAGTAAATTGTTATGTGTGTCAGAATAGTCGCTTCTGCTTTGACAGCAACCCCCGGTGTGTTAATTCACCTTGTATTGACTATGCTTACCCTTTATCCAACCTATCTTGATTAGTCAGTAAGAGTTTCGTTAAGCTAATGGCTTACGTGATTAATGATTACCAGTATACAAGAAATTAGTGATACCTGCTTCTCTTGGATTGAGTAAAAGGCTATTAGGATTGACTTGGACGTGTAAGTTATTAAATACTCCTAAAATCTTAACTAGGGAATGAAATGTTTTACTGCATCATAAAATTACCGGGAACTCGCTTGACACGTCTGCAAACTCCGTAGCACATCAAGTACATAATGGTGTTTCCTGAAATTTGTGTGAGATAGTATCATACCATCCAATAAATCTACAGCGATCGGTAGAATCAGTTAGTGACGCAAGCTAGAGATTTCAGCAAATATAGTGTGATATAGTGGAACATCAAATAGCTTTCAATTTCTAGGGGATAGAAAAATGTATCTGGCCCCAAATCATTGCTTTAGTTTATAAAAAGGCCACTTCTTCGATTTCATCTACTCACCCAAAGTAACATCATAGTTTTCGTGCTGTACAGTCATAGTGCGTGATGATTGCTTTATACTTTTACATGTATGTCACGTCTATTTTGCTGTCTGGACTTTATGTTTTTACCTTGGATATATCGTTTACCTTTTATTTATTCATTATATAAAAGAGAAAATGAATAAGCCAGCTAAATAATGGATTAGTGTATATATGAACAATATGACAAAGGAAAGAAAAGAAAGAAACGTAAAGTATGTTTATATATTTTATCGTTTCCTAGCAATCAATTCGATTTGCACAAAAGTAGAGCAGTACGGCCTTATTGTAACTGTTGATCATCTACAGTGACTCAATGTGACGTATACGGGGTTGTAAAACTGCTAAGTGATGGATATTTAAAACCATTTTAATGTAGAGGGATTTTAGGAGTCTGGAGCCAACAGTCTGGCTTATCATTATGATAGGAATTTAACGAGAGCGAATGGCAGAAACATACATACGTTCAGATCTCCTTACATTACATTATGGTATGTATGGTTTCATTTATTGTAGAAACCTGCAGACTGCAAGACATTGCAAAGATATATACATCAAAGAAAAGTGCATATGTATTAGCATTATCAGTCTCAGAGGGTATAGTATAGGCCCACGTTCAAGTGTGACTATAGTAGCCTGTTTAGCAGCTATGTTAGGCTACTCTTTCCCCTCCCTCCGCGCCGCCATCACCACCACCATTCCTAGCGATAAGCTGAAAAAAACGGGTAGCAGGCCATAAATCGAAAATAAAATGTCGGCAGTTGGCCCAGTTTCTCTCCAATGAAATGTGAGGCAATTTGGTGGTAATGAAATATTTTTAAAGGGTGTAATCATTTATTTTGCAAAGACGGAACAAGTTCGTTGTACATACTAGCTGTGCACACTATAATGTTAGGTTTCCAGATGCACGTTGGTATATATGTTTCATATAGTTAGAGTTTGATAAGTTAGGTTAATTCCTCATGAAGGATATGCCCTGAAGATGAACTGCCTTCCTAATCTTCAGCTTACAACTGTATCGAGCATTACATTGTTCAGGTCTCATATTCTACTGCCTAAAGGACCTTGTTTTACCTGCACGAGGTAATTCACCCTGAATCTAGTAGTTTGTTTCTGTGCTCCATGAAAATCAATCGTAATGTTCTTTACCTCGAGGAGACTTGCTTATCTAAAGGTCTTTAAATGTGCATGGTGTAATAAACCTTTCTTGAAGTATAGTAGTATTAGAGTTAATCGAAGGAGACACGCAAAAGGAAGAAGTTAGGACTGTGGTCAGTTTAATAGCATTTTTTTATATCGTTTAGAGATATAAATGAGCTAGTCCATTCTTTAATTTGGAAGCTTTTTTAGCATTGACCTAGTTTTGAAATCATTCTCGCGTATATGGGATCTCCATCAATTTGCTTTATAACACTTCAAGTACCGTAGGCCTAATAATGCAGTAGTTCTGATTAAATTCTCCTTGCTGATGTTTAAAAAAACCAAGTGGGCGTTTTTTTGTCAAAGAAACCAACTGAACTATGGTGAGACTTATAACCAGAGGAGGTCAGGTGGTCGGAAAACTACTCCCCCTTCCCCACCCATCCTCAGAATATAAGATTATGCATGCATAGACACTTTGCACATACATTTTACTTTTAAAAAATTGCAACATACTGCACCAGATACTTTCATTAGCACTTTAAATTAACAAAAATTCTCAGCCCGCTCTCCTCTTTAAAACACTCCCCTACCCCAGAGCGGCGTCACCTTCATTCGTGTCACAATTTCTCCCTCGAGTTTCGTTCCCATGGAAAAGGTATGCTCCCTTCTAGACGCCCTGGTTGAGAGTCTGACGGCAGTCTGTCTCCCAGTCGTTAGGTTTCGTGTTAACACGCGGAGGATCTTAACTTTTCTGCCCTCTTTCACAAAGTATGTGTTGTGGTCTTTTTTTAGTGTAGACGGTAAGCCGTGCAGCCAGCACTGTCTCTACTTGTAGGCCCAGTGCTTCGCTCTTTTGTAAAATAGGACCATTATAACACCCCTGGAAGTTTATTATCGACGGAACCTGTAGTAACTGTCAATTGAATAACGACAAATTTTCAAATTTATCTGATAGAAAACATTCTTCAGAATGAAATGAGACGAGTAAAGAACACCCATTCAGCAAGTATAACTCTAGTACTGCAACAGGTGGGCTTTTTTCCCTATGTGCAGGTATCTCGTACAAGATCTTCTGTTTATGAATGGAGAGCAATACAAAACAGTAGAAAAAATGAGACACCATAATTACTAGATTTAATGTAACTCTAAACTTTAAGAAATATTTGACCCATTGACTTGGCCGTGTTTTTGTTAAACTACAGCAAGTATGCTTACGAAATTTAATGAGAAATGGTGGTGCCCTATAGGTGTATTGGTGTATTCTCTTCAGGTTGTAATAGTGATGACATTTGGTTATACCGGCCTACTTTCCATTGTCCGTTGTTGCAAATCACACATAACGATTGCTATTAAAATAAAGTTGACTGGAAGCATTTTTCGAAGCAATTTCAACATTTCAAAAGAACAGCAGACACACAGCTGTAGAAACTATTTGTCAAATAGATTTGAACAAACTGGCCACTAACACCATTACTGATATGATACAATAAAAGCCTATGGAGACTTATTGTTAACACTTAAACAACTTCCAGTCACCTGTTACACTTTCATTCACTTTTAACACCTCGAAACATAATGATTTTGTCACTTCTGTGATATTCACATATTGAACAATAGAAGTACCACGCTCCTTCTATGTATAAGCGATATGATAGTGTGACATTTTTTCGTGTGGCAGCTATCAGTCGCCTTGAGTGGCACCCGGCCAGCAAGTTTGAAACAGGGTCGTTTCCATTGGTCACGTGTGGCCTTTGAAACATGGTCACATATTCATATTTGCTATGTATAGTGGACTATATGAAATGTAAGGAAGAAAGAACCGTTGACCTTGGATTTGCATTGTTGGCTTTGTCTCTCATAGAAAAGATAATAGAGGAGTTTGAAAGTCATAAAATTTGTTGCTTTCAAATGCCGATTCAAATGTTTTCACGATAGGTTATACACGATAAAATACGGCACAACACTGTAAAAAAGAACATAGCCATGCAACATTGAGAAAGAAGCCTTGTAGCACAAAGTTATTGGTGTACACATATGGCAACACTGTATGGTCGTACACATGACTGACTTAATCAAGGGGCTGTCATTGACAGTATACAGATAAACTGCACCGTCTTCTCTCATTCAGTATATAGGTGGTATAGCTGTCAGAGTATCTTTCGGGAGTAGATGCTATCTTCATTTTTGGTTCCCTGCGTTAGCAAAAGGAACCAAGGTAGTCAGGTGTGTGAGTTTGTTTTGGTATCAGACTGAGGACCTGAACAATCGATTCGAGGTCCTCTGAAGGAAATACAATAGATTTCTCATGTCCTCTGAAGTTTAACAATAGACAGTCTGTTGTTAAGGTTA
>WURT03133859.1:0-11422 GCA_009936505.3 Holothuria glaberrima | reverse complement strand
GAGCAGTAACCAACTGAGAATTTTGATACCCCTACACTAAAAATATACTTTGGGGTGACGAGTGTATGGCTTTAAGGCTAAAATTCACAAATGTCTAAGCTTGAGTTGCACCGTGGGTTTATAATAAGGTAGACATTTGTATTTAAAACCAGTGTTCAGCTTGTGTAAATGTGTCCAAGACAAAGCACTTTTAACGAAGATGAAGAACTTCTTGACAGTATCAATTTACGATGTTTTTACAATATGACCTCTTCTGATCTCACATGACCTTTGAATCCCACCAATAATTGAATAACGCATTATGAAAACAGGACGAGTCTTAAAGGGATCTGAAGCCGAATTTTCTGTGTTAGAAACCCAACACTAACCCACTACGCCACCAAAGAACTCGTTAAGCGTATGTTTTTCTACTCAAGCTACAGTCACAGCATCCTTAACAAGTGTTTATAATTAAGTGTTTTGAATTCGAACCATTAATGTTACAGTTATGTTTGCGAAAAATTAAATGTTGTTCTCTATTACTTTATCGTTGGAATAGAAGAAAAATTCAGTCCAAACTTTTTGTTGGTCACAAAACGTCGGACATAAAAATTGAATGTACCGCTCACTTTCTATTTAATTTACAAGATTTTCGTAATTTCGTTTCACCACTGATGAACTCATATGATCTTTCACCTTCGCAAACTCCATAGGGTTCCCTCTCCCGAAAAGTAACACCCCTGTATGCCAAGTATGAAAAATACCCATCACCCCTGTCTTGAAATAACGCTCTTTTTATGGTTTACAAGAGTGGTTTCTCTCAATATGATAAAGTTAAGTATTAAGTTTGCAACCTGTCCGTAATTGTGATGTTAAGACATGGTGTTTACAAGCAGTTTTTAGAAATTTTGTCTTTTCCACCTTCGTTGAGCTCAGATAACCTTTGGCCTCTATCAAAGCAAAGGGTTCATCTTCTGACTATAATGCATCCACATGCCAAGTATCAAAAAAAAAAATCCACGCTTCCTACCTGGAGATTTCGTGTTTTACAGCGTTTTCAGCTTTTTATCGATTGTTGACCTCGATGACCTTTGAACTCCACCAACAGCAATAGGAATCTGTCTCATAATAAGATAGTTCAGTGTTAAAAGTATGAAAATTATCCATTACTGCTGTCTTGAGACGTCGTTTTTACAAGCCAAGCATTACGGAACATCGTGATCATTGCACCAGAGCCTCTTCTTAGTTGTGTGGCGAAGGTACTGTTATTGTTACTCTCAAATGGTCAACTCGGAAGGTACCAACCTAGTTCGCACGGTTTTTGAAAATTTTAGAATGTCTTCGTTCTATTCATGTAACTTTTATCTTAAAAATATGGTGGGAAGGTTACGCCAATTTTCAATTAAAAATACAATTTTTGACAATTTTCAATGGAGAATCTCCAGAAGAGTGCGTTTTAAACGGTTTTTCTCCTCTTAAACTCACCTAACTTTTGTTAGCTTGGTCCTTAAAATCTAGTTGGAACGTATGCTGAAAGTATGAATATTCAGCTTTGTATAGGGCGTAGGCTGGGGGTGAGGGGGGTGCGGACCCACCTCCCCGTACCGGTCGGAGTTCCGCTCAGAATGAGACAAAAAGCTTCTCAAAAAAATTAGGCGAAAAAAGAAGTTCAACAAGACTACCATGTTACTCCCTGACCGCCGTCCCCACCCAGCACACTAGTCTTGTGCCTACAAGAGGATGCGTACAAGTCTGCAACTATAAATTTATCTGATAGCTTTCGTCTACGCAACGACACGAATGCCTTATTCCTATACTGGGGTGGATTAGTGATTTTTATATAGGAATATCGACCAATGGCATTGTGCGTTTTGTAAGGATTATGCACCCTTCAGCTGCGACGTTACTGAAAGCTTTTTAGAATTTAAATGTCGATATGAACACATAAAAGTAAGGTTAGGTGGTGCGTTATCTGACGTGAATGTAGCGGTGCACCTAGGATTTTTGACTAGGGGTAGAGAATTTTGGGAATACTATCTAAGCGTAGCACCACGACTGGTTGGCGAGGAGGGTTGCAGAAAATGTTGGGATCGCCGGAAATCGCCCTTCCCAAGCTCTGCAAGTATACCTTGAAATGGTATTGTCAGTATCTTCTTGGACTATAACTTACAGTCCCGCTGTCAAATTTGGCAGTGAGAGTTTTATAACGGGAATTGTTTTCCCGCAGAATACATGGGCAATACAAAGACTAATATTATTGATAGGCATTTGGAGGCTTCTTGTAAGTTTTTCGCAGTGCAAAAGTCTGATCAAATTTGTACATTTTCTGATTATTAGTTCGTTACTTTCTAGAATCAGACATGAGATGGGTGGGAACTTCTGCAATTTGAAGGCGAAAACAATCATACTATCAATTAGTGGCGCTGGCATGGGGGCATGGGTGCGCGTGCCCCTGATCGATTTCTAAATAAATTCTGCAGTTTTTTAAAATTATCTCAAAAAAGGCGTTTAAGCTGTAGATTTCTGTAGGGGGAGGGTAAGGTGTGTTTTCGACAGAGTGTTGCATCTGTTGTGATCTTTTTCTTAGTTCCAAAATCCTATCTAAGTGTTTACAAATCCTTCGCAAACTTTCAAAATGTTTGCGCGCTCCGCGCGCTAAAAACTTTACTTCAATGTTGTTCTTATTATCAATATCTTCCGACAGCAATACCCGGAGAAGCACAGCAGAAAAATTGAAAGCTGTTTACGAATAACCAGGTAAAGGACTGGCTTTTATATGTGGCATGTAGGTTTGTTGGGCAATTGAAAGTGTCTCGATGCAGAGCCCAAATGTACGTTTGTCATGGAAATATTATAGAATGAAAAATTTCGGCGGGCTTCGCGCGCATTCGTCACGGCTTCCACTCTGTCTCATGACCATTTTTAAGATAGTAGGAGGGCTTCGGGAGGTTTGTTGACAAAAGTATCGTTCTTTTAGACAACATACTCTCTTTCACCTAAGCAAAAATTAGAATTCACTAATGATTATGGACATTTTCCAGCCATATATAATCAGTTCCAAAAATAACCCAAAGATGGCACCATTTTGCATCTAAGCAGGGTCGGACTGAGCGTGTGGGGGGCCCGGGACACGCAAGTGTATGGGGCCCTATAGTACAGCTTAGGGAACACTTGACACAGTACCAGAACACCCAAGGTATACATTATTCCCAAATGTGGGGGGCCCCAAAATGTGGGGACCCGGGGCACGTGCCCTGTTGCCCCGCCCTTAATCCGCTAGTGCATCTAAGCAACCTTAAATCAACAAACATTTCTCAAAGGGAGTAGGACATCTCCAGGGACGTCATATTTATGAATTGACAAAGCGGGAAGAATGCTACTCCTATAAACAAACCCTAGGACGCATAAAAAAGGTGCAATTTACGCAGACTTAGGGAATGACTGGGGTGACATTTTTCTGCCGCCTATACATACGCACTGTGTAGGCTTCTTTGAATGGAGTTCCATCTTCTCAAATGTCACACCCACCCAGGCTCAGACCAGCCTACGCCTCTGTTTGTAGTCCTCAAATTTCATCCATTTCGACCAATCGGAACATTACGCCTTTTTCAAAAGTAAAAAAAAAAAAACTCTTGATTTGAAGAGCGGGCGGTTGGGTTGTCCTATGTCCGAATTGATCAACGGTCCTGTGACGTCAATGGCAGACATTCAAACACACGCCGTTTCGCTTGTACAGACCTAGAAGAATGCTGTACAATTTTATTGCCCTTATCCTATTTTAGCCTTTATTTTGCTCCGAAAAACATACATCACATGACTGAAAAGTCTGTTGTTAATCCAATTGTACATATCTTGTGTCGAAAAATTGGATGGACAGTGGAAAATCAGGAGACATTTAGGACGCCTCAAACTGGAGTGGAATTCAGTTAAAACGTGGATATTTGGCACATACCATTACAGATATTAAGGGGTTAAAAATATTTGTGCAAAATATCTTGCCTTAAGGACCTGCGCAATGCATTAAGAGTTCTATGCTTATAAAATTTCAAAGAAAAGAATTAATTGTGATGTATAGCAAGTTTAAATACAATTACTCTTAAACCACTTACATCATATATTCGGCAAGAAGTAGGAATTCTCTTACTATGTTAAATGGACTCTTCCGATTTTAGTGCAGTGGACATTACAGCTCTGCCGTGGTGAGTGCGGTTAAGCGTAAAAACCACAAAAAGACTATCGTGATGCAGCAGAGCAGTGAAAAAGCGGTGATCGTTTCAGGCCAAAACGTTCCGTTATGCTTCACAAAAACGCATACATACCCACACATAAACACACCCATACACTTGCGTGATTGTTTCCTTTTGTCTTCGGCTGGGAATCAAGAAGAGAACCGATCCGGGCATTTTTGGGGACAAAATTACTGTGAGTGGATTTTGAAAACAATAAACGGATGCTAAATATATATCGGATATAAACATGTACTAAGAGGCACTTGGTCATTATATTTTTGAAAATTCTACCTCTATTAAATGCAATCTTTTAGTAATTTTTACTTTAATAGCTCCTTCAGACTGTCTTATTTTGACAAAATAAAATACAGAATACGATGCATTACCTTGCTATAGACTCATCTAGTCAAAACACGTAGCCTTTCTATTTCAACTTTTATATCAAGACAAAAAAATTGCTAAAATGATCACTATCCGTGCATTTTTCAATGGTTTGTGTGTACTAATTTATGTTATGTTTTATTTAGACAGGGTTACAATGGCTTTTGAATATCGACTTGTGTTTCTTGCATCAATAATTGCTGCTTATAGCTATGTAGGTAAGTCCCTCAAATACTATGAAAAGAAACTTTTGTATTACACGTGGTTGATTGATGCAGTAAGAAAGTCAGCTAAGGGGGGGGGGTCGGCTTTTTGTTCTTTAATAAACACTTAAACGTTTAGTGATTTACGTTATGTTGCGCTATAAAAGACTAAGGTACAGATTTATAAGCACCTTTGAGCTGAAATTTTACTTTTAGTGTCATTACTTTGCAGGAATTTGTTCAGTTCCAACCTGTGAGTCACCTCAGTACATGACGTATGGTACAATTGGTACAGTAGAGTGTACATTTCATGATGATTTTTTTAGTGTGCTGTGGTTCGATAGAAAGAATTATATACAAAGTGAACCAATACTGCATTATCAGGATTACACTACGTCAGGAGCTGGATACAATTCAGGAGAGTTTGATATTCATCCAAACGGTTCACTTGTTATAAACAATGTGTCCCTGGAGCACGAAACAACTTTTACCGCTCTATACGTTCATTCTCGGACGGAAGACATTGTCATTTTGCGTATCTTTGTAGTAGTTATTGGTAAGTTATATGTAATGTAACGATCACTTTAACCTGTCTATTCCTTTGTCATGTAGATCCTGAAAAGCCCTTATATAGTCAACTAAGAAGTAACTAATGCTAGCGTCTTTTAAGTAAGGTCAAAGGTCTGTTTACCTCAGCTGTACATATGTAAAAAATGCAATGGGCAGTGAAAATGTTAGTTTTGAATCAATTTTTAATCGTCTTCTTCTTATTAAGGCTGTTAAATTGTTTTGTCTTTTGTCCAAAAATAAGGGTTTGTGAGAGAGTCTCGCCAAGTTTTATTGCACTTTCTAATAATGAGGGTATGCTGAATCCCAAAATACTGGGTTCCTTTCTTCCAACATTGTCAAGGCGGCCATTTGGAATTTCAAAATGGCTACTATTTTTCACAGAAAAATGACAAGACTTCCTTTTTTCAGAAGTAATAAACGTGATTTTTATGGATAACCTTATGTTTTAATACCGATTAATTCATTGACCGGATCGCCACCAAGCGTAAATGGCAGCCATGTTGCATTTCAAGTGGCCGCCATTTTTCCGTCGCTAGGAAAGTCGCTTGAATTCTCACGATACACGTTTGACCATCTATCTAGTAAAATATTGTTTAATTGACGATAACTGATTCAAGAAAGGATAATGGACAATTTCGAAAGGCAAGCTAAATTTTAAGATGGCTTTCATTTGTTTAACACAGTCTTAGTAACCCTGCCACAATAGGTGTGCTGTCCTGTGGTTCCTTTACATGCCCGTCAATGTCAAGGAGAATATCGCGTTGATTTTCTACCTCGACGAAGGTGCTTGAGGGCTTCAATAGTATATATGATTATATATTTATTTGAACTGCTACGACACTTTCAGAGTTGTCCAAGAAAAATGACATCATGATATGCAGGTATATTGGGTAGTGGAATCCCTCTCCTTACAAATCGAATAAATGGGAATTATTTTCACACTATTTACTCTCAGTGATGTTAACTTTACGCCTTAGAAAAGTATTGCCCTTGACAAATTTGAGGGGTACGAAAGGAGACCAAGAGAAAACATCCCCTTCGGGCAGAGTAACCCTGACTAATACAACAGCTTGCTCATTTTCCTCATTTGAAAGCGGTTTGTTGTAAAACTAATGAAAATTCTCAACATTATTCCATTGCAAAAAGATTGTCTACATTAGAATATGACAAATCCGTGAGGGGTCAGGGGCGACGATCCTGTCCTACTATTCAGAAGGCAATTATGTCGATGCATTTGGACCTGGAGGATGCGCACTTTCACACAGCACTTTACGAGAGAACAAAAAATGACCACTTGAAGTAGCACCTACATTAAGTAGAACTTAATAATACGGGTTCTATGTATGCTGAGTTGTGTACATTCCGTACATGCACCATGTTGCCTACAAGACATACTGCGGTACACGGAAACAAGGCTCCTGTCTTCCCTTAATAGGAAGAGCCGTAGCAAGGCGTATAGTCGTCTAAGAATGTCTACACTAGTAGCTATAATTATGGAAATTCACAGATGGCGGTTGTGGACTTCACTTGAAGAAACTAAACAAACCTCCCGATGTCAGTCACAATGCTAAGTATGTAAACCTTAGCGCTCATCCTTCAGAGCCTTTGGAATGGGATCTGGTGGCGCTGTGGACTTGAATAAGGCTTGCCATCCCGTGACATACCCATAACCACGACATCTCAGAGAGCCACCAACAATTATTGTGGGGACACATTCAAGTTCATATCTTCCTCTTTCTCTCGCCCGATCAAAACCATCTAAGATACCACTTCCGCTTTCTTAGAGGTCACCAGTTGTTATCCTCTGGGGGAGAGGACACCAAGCTTTTTCCATTAGTATCTTCACTCATTAGAGAATCCGCTCCCTTGAAACTTGGACAAATTTATCCTGTCCTTGAAGTCCTTGCTTGTTAAACAACTGACAAAAAGCCACAATGTTGTAGATTACATGGTCCAGTGAACGCCTATTGTTGTTTGCGGTTTTCTATTGTTGAAAAATCGGCCAAGTCGTGACGCTATCGGCCAAGTCATGACGTCCACTTTCAAGGGGCAGAATTCTCTAATGTAGAAGAATGTTCAGGGTTTATCTTTTCGAGCGAAACCTGACCACTCAGATATCTCTAACAGGTCGCATTAGTGATCAATGGAGAAAGGTAGCTCCTTACCTCTTTCCTGCAAGACTAAGCCTGAATAAAAGGTGAGGATTTCCCGGATATGGTTACCACCCACAGAGAAACCATCTCTGGACTCGTGTTCGCTCCTCAGAGCTTAGATTTCAGTCGTAGGCTTACCAACCAGTCTGTGCGACCACTTTCTCCAGTGCTGCTCGTACCTTTGTCGACCTGCTAGGGTACCTCCGCCTGGCTTCCAGGGACTCCAGGTCCTGTAGTAAATGTATCCCCCTGTCCAGCTATCCGGCTCCATCCGGAATGGTAGCTTAAAGATATACGTCTCGAAGGAACAGAGTCGGGCCCTGGGAGCACGGCCTTATAAGCGTTACTACACAAATATCGATTGCCGACTAGGCGAGGATGCAATCACCTTACGAACCTGCATACTATGTGGAGGCTGTTTAGACTACTTCCTCAGAGCATATGAAATTTGTAGCAACATTGTCGCCATGGCAGATGCACAGAAGAGACTTTCCACCCTGACTTTGTAATTTTAGACTAGACCATTTTAGAGGGCGAGGTGAACAGACTCGGTTTTTCTAAGAAATGCATACAGGTCAACATGATCAAAGACTTTCACTTGACCACCACTAATGTACACCTTGAAATTGTCTGTCAGAACAACGGCTAGTTCAAACCAGACCCTTCCCAACACTCTCGGAACTGCAAAACGTCCCGTAATGTTCCCTCGTGCCATTGTGCTTTATAAAGGAATTCCAGTAGTCTCTTTCAGCCAAAGCCTTACGAACTGCTCTGTTCAAACCTTTTAGACGATCATACCAGGCTGGAAACCAGTGCCTTACCGCAAGCAAGTCACAAAGACCATGCCTCCTGAAACTCCTTTTAGGCGACATATTCATCCTAGAGAACAGAAAGCGCTCATGAGGAAAAAGAAGGTTCAGTCCGACGGGATCATGGTGAGTTTCATAGAGTGAGCTATGAACTGGTATATATCTCTCAGTGCTCGTAGTCGACGCTCAGAAATAATGTGGCTTCATGTATATCACGATGAAGCCACATATTCTTCAGGTCCGTAGATGCCACCAAGTTTCACTGCAGAAAGGAAGGATGTGCACCGAGGTTTACGTACTTAACTACTGTGATTTCATGTAGGTGGGTTGCTTCAGTGATTTCAGGTCTCAAACTGGTCAGTAAATTACCCGGACCGCCTAGTGTGGACATTTATGAACTACTGTACATTACCCCTGGTAAAGATCTTCAAATCTCCCATAAGACTGGGGGGGGGGGGGAGACCAGGTCCCCCTTTTTCTAACACCTGTACCCTGCATATCTCTCCTATGCTAAGTACTCTATGAACAGAAGAGTTCAGCATACACTGAGCCCATATCACTATATTCTATTCATTCTACTAGCTACATCCGGTCGTCACTCTTTCTTTTCTCTCACAGGATGGTGTGAACCAAATCCCCTTCTGACTGCTAGGATGGGATCATCCCAAAGTTCCCACACAAATTCGCCACTAAGTACTCGACACCTCTTTTGTTCAGTGGATTGAAATCGAGAATCATCATCAGTTTAATACCAAACAACACTGAAATATAAGAACGTCGTGTAAGATACTTCAGTCGGAGTAACCCTGTCCACGGGTGTGTTTTCTTTTACCTCCTATTCGGTCAGTAGCAATACCTCCCTAAGGTTCATAATCTATATCATTTAGGGTAAATACTGTGACGATTATCCAAAAGTGTACAATGGGGGGGGGGGCGGAGTTAGGTTACTCTGTTCAATATAGGACCTATACCACAATGCTGCAACTGGTTGAATTCTCAGCTGAATACTGTGTCCATATGCAAGCAGTACTATTATATATTTTTATGTTTACTATTAAAGCCCCAAGCACCTTTCTCGGGAGTAAAAAATAGCGTGATCTGCTCTTTGACATCTTATGGTGAATGAAGGCACTACAAGACATCACGCCAAATGTGACAGGGGTAACCAGACTGCAATCAATTAATGAGCGCCATTTTGAAATTTAGTTTACCCGTCACAATTGGCTATTGAAATTAACCATTCGTGAATTAAATTAAATAGAATTTTGGACTAAGTACATTGTCATACCCGTATGACGAGGCATTTAAAGCGATTTTCAGAGCGATTTAAACGAAATTGGCGGCCATTTTTGGAATTCAGAATTCCTGCATTCATGCTTGGTTATGGTATCTTTAATGGATCAGTTGGTATTAAAAACATAGGCTTAGCCATAACAATCACTCTTGTTGCTTCTAAAATCAGGAAATAATGGTCATTTTTGTGAAGGAATGGCTGCCATTTTGATATTCCAAATGGCCCCCTTTACTATGTTGAAACAAAATAGAAGCCCGTATTTAATGTATGATTCCCCCAAAAGTCAAGTAATGCAAAATAGAAAAGTCTATGATGCAAAATAACACCAGAACCCTGACTAATATTTTATACGTCTTTATCCGTGTGTTATGTTAAGGAGAATTATCTTTAATCACACAGTTAAACCAAAAGAAGCGTTCCCACTTATTAATTACTGTACACATAGTAGTTTTTGTTTTGCCGAAGTCGGCTCAACTTCTGTAAACTGCTCTGTTGGAAGTACACGACCAAGTATTACTCTCACATGGCTAGCAAGAACTGTGGAAGGTGACAGAAATATTACAACTGATATGTTAATTAAATCAGAGGGACTTGGATACACATCACGAGCAACCACTGCCGATATATTTCATGACTCATCTCGGTTGGTCCTCCTAGTCTGCAAAACCTCCGGTCTTCGTGGGATATTGCAAAGAGATGAATCCGTACTCTTGGCACAAAATAAGAACATCAATTTACTGTCTACGGAAAAGAGATCGAGATACATTGAACGGTACACAAAACTGAAATTGGATTGCACTGGTAGTGATATTGGATTCGTTGTGTGGAAGAAAGTGTCTCATGACCAAGAGTATGATAAAACAGAGCACGAAACGCTGCTATATTCGATATTTCTAGGAAGACAATGGACGGAAATGTTTGTAAATGGTTTACAGTTGGGAGCTAATGCTTCCTTGGTAGTTCCAGTAGTGGACGTCGGGCACGAAGGACAGTACTACTGCATATATGGAGATGGTTTAACTGATGGATGGACAGTCTATGATGTCATCGTTAAAGGTATGTCGGGTGGTCGTGTATTGTGATGACATATTAACATACCACGGTCGTCTATTATTCTGTAAAAAACAAAAACAAAAAAAAAAACAAACAATTTAATTGTTAAGATAAACCAATGTCATCAAAACGAACTCTTTTAAATATTTTTTTCAAAGGTAGTCAAGTAATATTAATGGGGTATATTTCGATTTCGAATATTAGTTTAATTTGTGTCTCATATAAGTACTTTCTTGTCACAGTATATGTTTTAAATACTCAAAGTTAATGTGAGAAGTTTGCTTAGTATGATAAAAGCAGGTGCAATTATATTTTGTTCTAAACCTAAAAACCCAATATCAGTCTGCAGCACTAGTGTAGGTGTTTGAAACCTATTTGTCTTGTTATACTGTTAAAGCTATAACTGTGAAGTTTTTACAAAGTTTCCCTTATAAATAAGATAGAAGAGTGATAACTTGCGAACTTGTGAATGGTAAGGGAAATTATTTTGTGTTGCTAAAACCAGTGTACGGCCAGAAATATCATTAACCTGATACTCGAGGACATCCACCTTTTAATGAAATAAAGAACTGCACCGAGTTTCTGACATTGTCTCGACAGTTGACCCAGTTCCTCCGTACCCTGTTGTTGAAGGTTGCAATCATCAGCAGTACTGTGTAGTAAAGTCTGATATAGAGGGCAGCCTAACGTGTAAATTGAAGGGAATCCGTCCGCAAGTTCAACTAAAGTGGAACACTTTTCTTGAAAGAGA